>BBSZ01012723.1:3740-40202 GCA_000981365.1 Subanguina moxae | reverse complement strand
GGGGGGGGGGGGGGGGGGGGAAGAGCAGCAGTTTTTGGTGTGGTTTCCTCACTCACCTATACACATGTGCTTGCCTGCCCACCTAAGTGATCCGTTGCAATCAATACCTCCAAAATCAGCCAACCAAGCCCCTCCCACAGATTAGTCAATCATTTGACGGTGAAAAGAGGAGGAGGGGATGATCGGCTTAGTCATCAAGCAGTACCCCTAGGGCATGCTCTGACATAAAGGCTTAGGCCTGTCTTGCATAATGCCTCTCTACCCAAATGGCAGAAAATAACAGGGTGAATAACAGATTTCCCGAATAGTACTAAGAAGATGCCGAGCGAAATTAAACCGAATGTATGGCGGAATTACTACCACACTCTATAACCTTTGCAAGCTCACGAAACAGCCACCCGTGCACGTGTTTTAAATTTTGTATACACTCACTTTAAATAATAAGCATCTGTCATAGAAAATGATCAAAAGCTACGTATTATTTTTTGTCTCTCTCGTAAAATGCTGACACTTAAACTTTTTACCAAACCATCCCCTGTAGGAACCTATTTCCAAATTTTGTGTCTCTAACCCTCGAAAACCTCCCGCTTTACAAAGGTTTTACTATGAAAAATGTGTATTGATTTATTAAGGACGTCTCTTTTCCTCCAACAACAAAACAAATCTTGATTCAGAACAAGTGTGTGAGAGAAAATCAAACAATACTGATAATAAAATGACAAAACTCTATCTTAGGACCCCCTCCCCCCAAATTTTCTAAAACAAATCAATTAGTTTTATTCTGGATGAACTATATAACAAATTCGATTTAGAATTAGTTTAAGAACACTAAATAAGAATTTCGGTGAGTTGCTTATACAGAAGACAAAACACATGCTACTCTATCTTAGGACCCTCTCCCCCCAAATTTTCTGAAACCCATCAATTAGTTTAAGAACTAGTTTAAGAAAACACAAAATCTCCAAGTTATTTGGAAATTGTTGAGGACAGCCAGCATTCTAAGTGGTCAAAAGATAGGCAAGACACTAAATAAGAATTTCGGTGAGTTGCTTATACAGAAGACTGAACTGGAGCGAGAAAAAGAGCAATTACCTCTACTCAAGCCTTTGTGTCTATGTAGATCCGCCAAAATTGAGGCAGCAAGAGGAAAGAAAGAAGACCCTATTTGGCTAGTTTGTGGAGGCAAGAGATGTAAAGAACAAATGTGTGTGAATGTGTTTGCGTGCACAACCAAAAACACCATACAACTCCAAATACAACAAGGGGACAATAGCTGATGTTGGAGACATATGTTTGTGTAGGCGAAAAGAAGAGAATAAAAGTTTTGATTGGAAGCAAAAACAGCTAGCTGCAGACATGTTTTTGATAGAAAAAGATAACAGATATGACAACCATTGTTTTTGTTGATCACAAAGATTATGATTAGCTGGGAAAATAGCTCTAAGAAGATAGCTTAAAAGACTTTTAAAGGGTACAATACCGGTATACCCTCCCCAGTCACTCCTATAACACCCCGCCCCCAACGACGTATTTCTTCTCACTATTTGAGGTAGTATCTTCCGGAATTGAGAATATAAAACTTTTGACGCTACTAGGGTAATCTCCCCCTAGTAATATGAGGCCACTAATTTGAAGGGCCATTCACCCGTCTACATTACTGAACCAGAGCAAAAAGTGCCTCTAGATGCATTCTCTGATCAAGAGTATTGCTCGAATTCATCTCACAGGTAAGTCTGTGCGCGCATCTCTAACTCCCAAGCCCCTGTCGCCCCTGACGAAGAATAAAAATAACGTAAATAACAAAATAACGAAAATAATATGCATACCAGAGCTTCTTTATACAGTAGACCCTGTGAGGGAAAATATGTTGAAGATCTCTTTTCCTGAGTGACTCCTCCTCCTTACAAAGTGGCCTTTAATTGTCCCTTCCCCTACCTTATACAGCCCTTCCTTTTTTGAAGTGCAATAGGATTGACTGGGGGAGGTATAGTAGGAGGTAGCCGTTTTAAAGTTTGCCAAAAAGTAAACCAACCAGACTGGATGTGGTATGCAGAGTGGATGGAGCAGGTGGTCGTCTGGAATCCATGATGGCTAGGTATTATCTGTCGAAAGTAGTCACGTCATTACGTGGACAAATAATGTGCTGCAAAGCAATTCTTAAAGTTTTATCAAATTAAAATTTTTTAAGGTGAGTTTGTGTGTGCACATCTAACTCACAAACTCCTTACACACCCGAAGGGAGGAGGTATTGTGATCAAGGAAGCCTCAGTCTTTATTTCCCCAATGATAGCCCAAGAAAAATGCCTGAATGCTTTGAAGCATCCAATCAGAAGCCTCACAAACTTTACAAAACTTTCAAATTTAACTGCATATAACAGCCTAGATGGCATAGCAAATAAAAGCTATAAAAAAGTTAACAAAAAAGCTTCGATGCTATTAGGATATAACCACCACCACCCCCCATAAAAAAAATCAAGTTCTCTAAACTTGATTTTAAAGGCCATTTATAAGTAACAATTTCGGTATAAAGAGGCCAAAATAGCAACTTAGAGGGGAATAAGGGCTGAATTGGGAGGAGAGGGGAATTTGTAAAGACGTTCACCCGTCTGCTTTACAGGACCAGGGCAAAAAGTGCCTCTAGATGCTTTCTCTCATCAAGAGTATTGATCGGATTCATCTCGCAGGTATGTTTGTGTGCGCATCTCAACTCCAAGCCCTCGAGCCCCCGTCAGCCTGGTAAGGGGGCGACAGGGGCTTGAGAGTTAGAGATGCGCGCACAGACTTACCTGTGAGATGAATCCGATCAAGATGTTGTTAAAAAATAAATGCATTTCATGCATTTTTTGCCATAGTCCAGTGAAAAAAAAAACATGGTAAAAAGGGCAAAAAAATTTACATACCGTATTTCCTCTAATAGTCCCCCCCCCTAATTCAAAATCGTGTATTTTTGGCATTGTGTTTTTGACCCACTTTTCCCAGGTGTCTCTCAGGCAGCTTACCACCCAAATTGTAGCTAAGACAATAAGCCACAAGTTAAGTAGTAAGTTGCCTGAGAGACACCTGAAAAAAGTGGGTCAAAAACACAATGCCAAAAACACGATTTTGAATTAGGGGGGGGAGCTATTAGAGGAAATACGGTAGTTACATTTTGGGGGAGGGATATATTATTACTTTGGGAGGGGGGTATAATACAGTAAAGTCAGAAATTGTCTTATTCTCTTTCACACATTTCCAAGAGCAACTTAAAACCATCAAAAATGTTTAGAAGGAATCCGTCGAAAAGTGTGATGGAAGAGATAATTAAAAATTCTTTTTTCTTAGGAAGACCAAACACTCTTGTAGCCCCTGTGTGATGATCGCTGCTTCCGCCGCCCGCAATCGATTGCCCCCTCCAGCAGTTTGTCTATCCATGCTGCGTTTGTTCTTCCTATCTCTTAGTGTTTGTAGTTGGGCACCAACAACAATCACTATCAAATTCAAGACAGTCAATACAATGTTTAAATTTTTTTAGTGAAAACCAATTCATAGCTCAGAAATAAGCCGTGGAACAGCCAATAAAGATTTTGGCGGTGTTTATCCGGGAATTTTTCTCGTGCTCGTTGTAATTACTCTCTGTTAGAAAAATTCCGGTACAAGTTTGAATGACTCAAATCTTTTTTATTATGGAAGGAAAAGTGGCAGTGTTTGGTGTTGTTTTAAAGCCTGTTTTTTCTACTTTCATTTCGTACATAACTTTGATTAGCATTCACTCAAAATGGCCACCATCCACCACAATACATTTACGGAGTCTAACTGGAAACTAGTCAGTAGCCAACACCCAAAAATGGTTGAAGGAAACAAGTTACTGAGTAATCTTCAAATATAATGGTTTCCATTTAAACATCTATCAGTTTTTTTACTTAGCAACGTTTTTAGTTGAAACAAAATTATGGTCAATTTAGTGCGGAACAGAAGAAGAGAACCTGTTGTGCCAGGATCATAATTGTTGGTGCAAAAAAGAGTTATTATTGTCATCAGCATAATTCTTTTTTGTAACAACACTTTTACCGCTGCCTTAAACAACAAGCAATTACATGACTTTCCACCTATTTCAACAAACCTTACAAACACAACAGTCGTTTTTCTCGAAGAAATTAAAAGAGAAGAATTAGTTTCAACCAATTAATTAACACGACCTTCAGCCACTTTTAAATGCTCCTTCATACCTTTTACCAGTCAAAAAATGATGAGTGGAGTGTAAAAAATACACATAATTACACCTTCACAATTAGAAAGAAAGTAAGAGCAGTCTGCAAGGAGAGTCTAAACGCTCCTAAATTCTATTCAAAATGGTTTTTCCACCTAGAACTAACGAAGACTATTTTTACATTTTATACCAGTATAAGAACATTATATATATACAAAAAACAGCTTACAAAACACAGAGTGCGTAAAAAAATTTTAAAGTTCGTCAAGGAAGAAAAGTTAGATACAGTATGTATCATAATGATAGGAAAACGCAATTTTTTGTAAAATTCTGAAGTTTTTTGCTCAATGTCTTTTTTCCTCTTACAGTCGAACCTCGTTAAACTGGCACCCCTAAGTTCAAAAAAATGTGTTTGTGGCATTGTGTTTTTGACCTATGTTTTGCTGGTGTCTTCTGGGCATATTATATACTAAAATTTAGTTTAGATTCTAGGCTACGTTTTGGTATATAACATGCCCAGAAGACACCAGCAAAACATAGGTCAAAAACACAATGCCACAAACACATTTTTTTGAATTAGGGGTGCCAGTTTAACGAGGTTCGACTGTATGGTTAACCATTGATCAGGCAGGGAGGATGTTTAGCCGTGAAGAAGACTTCTAACGACTTAAAATTTGACGAGATGTGTGTATACCCAGATTCGAATTTACTAATACTTTGTACAGTCATGCGTACACCATAATTTACGCGAAAATATGTTACGAGGTACATTTGTTTCGCGGTCACTTTATTTATTCATTGCAGTACTCATTTTTAAAAGGAATTTTTCATTCTCTAGCCACCATAGTAGGCCAAAAGACCTCAAAAATGTAAATCTGAAAACAGAATTTCAAGAAGAAGCTTGGTTTCTGAGATATAATCATAGCCACTCGCGAACTTAGTGTTTATCCTTTTTTTCTCCTAGTTTTGATCATATTCTTGAGGTCTTTTTGCCTACTGTGGTGCCTCAGAATGAAAAATTCCTTTAAAGAATGAGTACTGTAAATGAATACATGCAAATTATTGTGGCGTAACAAAGTGATCGCGTAACAAATATACCTCGTAACAAATTTTCGCGTAAATTGTGGTGTACAGCCTATATTATGGTGTACAGCCCCGTGCGCGAGCATGCCCTTTTAACTGCAGAAATGGTTGTCGGTTCAATTCCCACCCTAAGCTTACACATTATTCTAAAATCTTTATTGAATTGAACAAAACAAGCAAAACAAAAGGGGCAAATGGACGACTAGCAGGAGAAGTGACCACCTCTTCACTCTTAATTACCATCCTACCAGCCAGCCATTGTTCTTGGAGCAGACCTTAGAGTTTGTAATCATATGCATGGCTGCACGCAACATACACACAAAATAGCAGCCATATAATAGAAAAGATCAGTCAAAACTTTTGACTCAAAAGCATAAAGTTGGCTGGCTACCTTTGGGTGTATCTATTACATAGTCAACTAGTTAGGGGAATTAGTGTCCTCAAAGCTCTAAGCTGACCAGGGGTTGGAGTGTAGACTAGTCAAGACCAGGCTAGTACGTTGGTAAAGCTTTAAACGAAAATTAAGAGCAACAAATTTTAGTGGTAATGTGGGACTGCGAGGAAATGTGCACCTTCATTAACTACTTTCACGCATGGAAGGGGCGGAAAACAAGCTGGTGGGAGAAATTCTGCTGTTAATTGTGTTTATGCTGCTGATGACTAATTTGGATCATCTTTTTGTGGGCTGAAAATAGCGGAATAAGATAACTTAAACAACCTATGGTTACAGGGAGAGCAGCAGGAAACATGAAGTTTTTTTTGCATCATCAGTTGCACACTCCATAAACAGATTTTTTTGAGGAGGAAAAGGTGATAAAAGATGGCATTATTGATAAATATTGCAAAAATACCCTATTCCTTCTTTCGTCACGACGGTCGGTAACCAACACTAGAAAATTCAAACACGGACGAAATCTGCAGAGGACAAAATTTGCTCGGGACAAAATGATTTACTTTCAAATTGTACAACACAGCTATTTAACTTTTAGAAATTATCTTGTTCCAAACAAACCCTTTTTCATCAACACCAATAGAAACCACACACCTTTTTGGGCATACAATTAAGCCTCAGACGAATGACCTTCCACTAAGCTCATCCAAGAATTGATCGACGGCATGCGGAGAAGAGTCGCAGAAGTTCTCAAACAGTGCGGAGGAATGACGAAATATTAAAATTACGTCATTTTCTATCTTTTCGTTAAAATTTGTCTTCATTTGAATAAAAATAGTGGGGTGCGTCCATAGTTTTGGGACACTAAAACACACGGGTAAATTGAAAAATTGATCGCCCTTTTTAAAGAGCTTTCAAAATCTCTGTTTAAATGAATCAAGTATGCTTATTTTGGGCTACTACAGTCAAACCTCGATATAACGAACCCTCGATATAACGAACCCCCGATATAACGAAACCCTCGATATAACGAACATTTTGCCTGGTCCTCAGGGGTTTATTACGCAGTCAAATCTTGATATAACGGACCCCCGATATAACGAAACCTTCGATATAACGAACATTTTAGCTGGTCCCCAGGGGTTCGTTATATCGAGGTTTGACTGTATAACTATTTAAAATCAACTACCGCGAAGTTTGTTTATATTATTATTCAAAAACCCAAAAAAGGGGGTGCCGCAAAATACGTTGAACACAAATTTACATTGTTTAGCAATTTGATGCGCAGAAACTTCTAACACTTCACTCGTACTTATATATATATATATACCTTTACTTATACTTTGCAATACATAATCGGCTTTCTTTACACTTAACCCTTCAGCCAAAAAATAGGGTCTTACGATAAAGTCATTACAGTATCATTGGCATTCATGACATTTGAATCTCCCGCGAAGATCTTTCCCGTGAGCACAAGAGCAATAACAACGACGGCGACAAACACCACAAGGATTCCAAGCCCCAAAATAGAACCGAAGATTACCACAGAAGCTAAAAAAGGATAAAGTAACAGATGAAGGAAATTCAAAAAAACCCACTTGAGAATTTTGGTACACCGGGAGCTTTACCGTTATCAGAAGTCGGAACGAAAGTAATCGCTGGACCAAACAATGGCACGGTATTCGCAGTAGCAGAAGTAATCGTTACAGAAAATTTAATTTCCGAACAAACGCGAGCTGATTTCTTATCCTGAATGAAAAGGTTTTGATTTCAACTCACTATCTAAACGGCACAAAAAAACAAGAAACCTACCCAATCCTTGTCATAAAACTGAACAAATTTAAGAGATTGTTCGTTGTATAGACATTTATTTGTCCTAAACAACAATAAGCAATTGGCGAACAACTCGTTATCAAAAATTTTAAAAAATATACTTTTTATATGCAATTTTGAGCATGCCATTGTGCCTAAAAACGTAAAATAATATTTTTAAATTTAAAATCAGAAAAATTACTCAGAAAAATGATTACAGCCGATCACATTATAAACCGAAGAATGCACCTCTCCAATAGTTCCCGTAATGACATCAAACACATAATGATTAGGTTTCTAAAAAAACTGATTCCTCTTTTCGATGCTCATAAACAAAAGAAAACCTGAACAGCAGGCATACAACCCGTAGCATTAACAGTCGTCAAATGGATGCATTTGTCCTCGCTATATGAATAATAGTGCTCGTTTTCGGCAACAACATCCTCCAGAACTAGATCTTTATCATTAACTGTGAAATACATCATTTGTTCGGTCCACGAATCTCTAGAGGAACGAGATGAAAGACTTATAGCGAGGTAAAATACCAACCCGTATGAACGATTAAATTTTTTGCCAAAAAATCCCTGATCTGAATGGTAGAAAACATTCACGGTGTTAGCATCCTTCACAAAAAGGGCGATGATTTGACGCGAAGGTGACGCATAGTGTTCTAAAGATGTTATAAGTTACACGGCAAAAATTTAAACACCTTTGAAAACGTCACCATAATAGACACCTGCAGAGTCTATAATTACGACACTTCTTCCCGCCACCGCAGCCATCATCAGTTGAGTTCCTCGGTAAAGAGATTGATCATCAACGTTCGCAATGCACTTGAGAGCTGAATTAATATATGGTTAATTTAATGTTCCAACTCATTAAGGAAACGAAATAATACGACCTTCATCTGCAACATTGAGGACAGAGTTGCACGGAAACAAAAGAACAAACGCAAAACAGAACCAACGCAAGCCGAACCAAGAGCGCATTAGAGGATGTTCTTGACACAGATATTAAGCAGAACAGCAAAAAGCACGAACCAACAACTTGCACTGAACACCAAAGCAATGAATGAATTTGGCAATAAAAAGAGCAGCAGGAAAAATTTACAAAAAGTAATGAAGTGTCCTGGAAGGAAAAGTTGTTAGACAATTAGACAGGCATAGTCTACGATTTTTAAAACATCCTAAAATGCACGGACTGGTCCACGATATTTCTTTTGCGTACATCCCTCTTATTTTTACACTATGAAACGGTAAAATATCAACTGACCACCACGTTAGTAATTCTGCTTGACTTTATAACTTTTATTAGCATCCATACTTAAAAGGTTTATAGTGATCTAATTTTTTACTTTAGCTTAAATATTAGTGTCCTTGAAGGAATATTTTCACCTGATGAAGTAAGATAAGCGTAATTAAAAAAACTAAAAAAGTATCATAATATGGCTGTATTTAGTTTCACCTATCAAATCAATTCACGGCTTTTCAAATTGTTTGAAAAGGTTCATTTTGAATTTTAAGAGGTGTTTGCACGGCGCAGTGGTAAGGTGTTAGATTTTGCTGTTTTGGTAGTCTTAGGTTCAAATCCATCTAGCAACCGCATTTTTATTTTTCGTTGTTTTGACTCTTATAGGGCCCAATTTTAAGGAAGAACATGATTTCATGTACAGATATTGTGCTTTACAACCCTCAAACGCCCCTGCGCCAAAAAGAAGTTGCAAATTGCTGTTTCACACCAGCTGTTACACCCTGTACGTCCACATAAGTTTTTTAAGCTTTACTACGTCTACAAGGTTGGATTTGGTAGATCAAAAACATAGCAATAAGAGATCAATATATGCTTTCAGATAATCTCAGTCTTAACCAGAATTTTTTTTCCTATGCTCACAACAATAGTTTGACTGAGTGCTAGAAAGCACAGCAGTGGAATACGTAGTAGGAGGTGAGACACAGGCAGATGAGATAAGAAATAATTACTTTTAAAGAAAAAGCGGTACGAAAGATGCTAAAATTGATGCTGTAAAGATTTTCATTAAACAGGTTACCTTCATTTAGGTTTAGTGATTCACGGGGCATCTCAAACTAGTACCAGCCATAAATTAACCAAATTTAAATAGTCGCCCACTTGGTGTAATTTTTTGGTCAATTAGTGGTCAATTCCAATTGCGAGCGAAATTTCCCACGTACCGCAAAATACGTCGCATACAAATTTACATTGCTTAGCAATTTGACCTGTGGAATCGAAAACAAAGGAAATTTCGATTTTCTGTCCTTGTCTGACAGACCAACTATTTTAAAAATGAACTGGCAAACTTGCATGCGTACAATAAACAATAACTTTTAGCACTAAAATAGGTCAAAAAGATCAAAATGTGTGGGTCTAAATATATGTACTGTTCGTGACGCATTAAAGAAGACATCTACGTTACTCTACAGAAGTGCAATAACACTCTTCATAACATCTTCTTACACTTCACTTACACTTATATCGCTTTACTTACACTTTACAATACATAATCGGCTTTCTTTAGCGAGATTTCTCAGACACTTAACCCTCCAACCGAAAATAGAGTATTCTGAGTCAGCCATTATAGTATCATTGGTCTTCATGACATTTAAATCTCCCGCGAAGTCTTCTTCATGAGCACAAGAGCAATAATAACGACGGTGACAAACAACACAAGGATTCCAAGCCCCAAAACAGAACCAAAGATTATTACAGAACCTAAAAAGAATTACATGCTCTTGAAAACTAATTGGTTCTCATTCAACCCGAGTCAAGTAAACATACGTGAACGGAATTTGAGAAAAGTAGCATCGGTACATTCAGCTATCAGACCAAAAGCAGCCGTAGTAGCAGAAGTAATCGTTATAGGAAATTCCGTCCTCGCGGATTTCGGCACAACAGGAGTCGTTCCACCGGTTGATCCCATCGTTTTATTGGAAGTCGGAACGAAAGTAATCGATGGACCAAACAATGGCACGGGATACGCAGTAGCAGAAGTAATCGTTACAGGAAATTTAATTTCCGAACAAACGCGAGCTGATTTCTTACCCTGAATGAAAAGGTTTTGATTCAACTCACTATCTAAACGGCACAAAAAAACAAGAAACCTACCCAATCGTTGTCATAAAACTGAACAAATTTAAGAGATTGTTCTTTGCATAGATATTTGTATGTTCTAAACAACAATAAGCCATCGGCGAACGACTCGTTATCAAAAATTAAAAAATATATACTCTTTATATGCAATTTCGAGCATGCCATTGTACCTAAAAACGTAAAATAATATTTTTAAATTTAAAATCAAAAAAATTACTCAGAAAAATGATTACAGCCGATCACATTATAGACCGAAGAATGGACCTCTCCGATAGTTCCCGTAATGACATCAAACACATAATGATTAGGTTTCTAAAAAAACTGATTCCTCTTTTCGATGCTCATAAACAAAAGAAAACCTGAACAGCAGGCATACAACCCATAGAATAAACATTTGTGATAGGAACGCATTTGCCACCGCTATACGAATAATAGTGCATGTAATCGTCGGCAACAATATCTTTCGTGTCTAGATCGCTAGCAACAATTGCGAAATATATCATTCGTTCTGTCCACGCATTTCTAGAGGAACGAGATGAGAAAGACTTATAATGAGGTAAAATGCCAACCCGTATGAACGATGAAATTTTTTACCGAAAAGTCTCTGATTTAAACGGTAGAAAACATGCACGGTGTTCGCGTCTTTAACAAATAGAGAGATGATTTGACGCGAAGGTGTCGCATAGTATTCTAAAAGATGTTATAAGTTACACGGGAAAAATTAAAAACCCTTTGGAACCGTCACCTTTATAGACACCTGCAGAGTCTATAATTACGACACTTCTTTCCACCACCGCAGCCATCATCAGTTGAGTTCCGTTAAAGAGAGATACATCCGCGACGTTCGCAATGCAATTGAGAACTGAATTAATATATGGTTGATTAAATATTCCAACTCACTAAGGGACCAAAATAATACGATCTTCATCCACAACACTGAGGACAGAGTTGCGCGGAAACAAGAGAACAAAGACAAAACAGAACCAACGCAAACCGAACCAAGAGCGCATTGGAGGCTGTTCTTGACACAGATATTAAGCAGAACAGCAAAAAGCACGAACCAACAACTTGCACTGCACACCAAAGCAATGAATGAATTTGGCAATAAAAAGAGCAGCAGGAAAAATTTACAAAAAGGAATGAAGTGCATTGGAAGGAAAAGTTGTTGGACAATTAGAAGGCATGGTCTATCAGTTCGGGGTTTAGCTAATTTCGGGGTCGGGGTTTTTAAAGTATATCGGGGTGGGCCCCGAACGGGGTTTTACCCCCTAAAATCGGGTCGGGGACCTGACCCGTTTCTGTTTCTGTACGGAAAAGAAATCGACTATTCTGCGTCGAATGGTCAGAAAACATCTACAATGACTACCGGAAGTGACCCAACCAGTTTTCTCAGCAGAAAAAAAACATTTCCTGCAAAAAAAGAAATTTTTTGATACGACTTTACCCGGCATACCTCACCCCATTCTTTAATTCTTCAGCAAACTAAAATTTAACATTTATTTCGTATGATCAAAAATACCGTATTCTCTCTAATAGAACCACACCCCCTAATTCAAAATCGTGTTTTTGGCATTGTGTTTTCAAACCCACAAGCAAGTTACCACTCAAATTGTAACTTATTGTTTTAGCTATAAATTAGATGGTAACTTGCCTAAGACTTGTTTGAAAAAAGTAGGCCAAAAACACAATGCCAAGAACACGATTTTGAATTAGGGGTGTGGCTCTACTAGATAGAATACGGTAATTGCAAAATTACCCCCAGAAGACGCCTAATCACTTTCTTTGCAGGCCGACAGAAAACCACAGCGCAGCAGAAAGCGCAGAAAAAACAATTCACCGACATTTAAGCCAAGACAGATCTCTTTATTTGACAAAACAAAAAATATCATAAAGCAATAAATCCACATTTTCTCCAATTCCCTGTTTCGAATGGCCTAATCCTATTGTGATATATCAAAAGTGCTGTTAGTAAGTCATTTCTTCGGATGGATCACACGTCGGCAGATCGGACAAGTGTTATGTAAGCAAAGCCAGGGCTCGACTAAAATAGTTCAAGTTTTTCGTAGCTTCAAAGACCCAGTTAGCTTACTGCACTGACGGTGAAAAATGTGTTCACATTCAAGGACAACTACCAGCTCATTTAAAAGGAAAGATTCCATGCAAGTGACGCACTGCACACCTAAAAACTAAAGGTACTTAAATTGTGACGCAAAACTATTTTAGTATCTTTCTTCACTTGCTTTTCCGTGACTTGAGTCATTGGCAGGCACAAAATGTCTTCGGGAGAAATCCTGGCAGTTTGCTCCTGATTAGCCTGCTCCATAAGTCCCGCAAGGATGTTATTAAAGTTGTGTTCACCAAAAGCAAAGTCACCGAAGCCGCCGAGATTCCCAACCTGTTGGTTAAGCTGTCTAAAATCTTTTGTATTTAAGACTTGAATGAAACATTTTTTGTAACAGATTTACCCTGCGAAACGACCCTGACCGCCGAAAGACCGAAGAATCGATTGGAAAGCTTGCAGGTTATCGTCAACCACGTCATTGTATTCCTCATCCAAAAATTGTGGATCCTAAAACAATACAATAAGTGGATAATCAATGAGCGAGAAACATCAATATGCTACCCTAGCTACAAACGGATTCATTAGGCCCTCCGTAAAATTAACATGCGGCAAATTTTGATGAGGACTATTACCCACTTGCTCTACAAATTCTCCACGGCAATCACGACACTGAAGAGTCTAAAATAGACAGTTATAGCTTCGATTGAAAAAATACTCCAGAAAATCAAATTACATTGTTGATAGCGACAACATCTACAATTTGCTGACACTCGTGACAAAAATGATTCATCTTGACTGGTTTACTTTTCACGTTGAATAGTGACGATAGAAGAAGAGTTATGAAAATAAGTACTGGCGAAAATTGTCAACCTTCAAAAGCTAGATATTTTTTGGTAAAATGACAGTGAAAAGACGTTTGATAGACTTTTTTTATTGAAGTAAATTTAAGCTACTAAGATATCAACACCCCAGTTTTTTTTGCAACTCATTTGTCCACTTTTTTCGCCCTTTTTTGCTCCTTTACCATGTTTTTTTTACTGGATTATGGCAAAAAAGGCGGAAAATGCATTTATTTCTCCAGAATCTTCTTCGGATTCATCTCACAGGTAAGCCTATGCGCGCGTCTCTAACTCTCAAGCCCCCTTACGATGGGGGCTTGGAGTTGAGAATCTCAACTTGAGATGCACACACACACACACACCTGAGACATAAATTACTCGAGAAGCAGCTCTGGATGCATGAAAATAGTATGCATGCCAACGAACATAACTTATACTGCCGTTGCCATTGACCTAGCACTCACTCGGTTTTTTAGAAAAACCGCATAAGAGAAGAAGAATTAATTAGCGCTGGTCACACGCGATATTTTCTTAGCAAATGTTGTCTTGTGTCTCTCCTAATACTAAAAACACTTCCTTCCACTCTTTTCTGGTAGGATAAATCAGGAGCCAGGATTGCTTTAACTACATTCATGTCAGTAAAGATTGTGGTAAAAGTACAATGTTTTTATTTGTTTGCATGTCCAATTAACAAGGCCACTAACAACTACAATTATTATTTTTCACCCACCGGTTAATCCGTACTTTATGCAATTATCTGCGCTATTCTCTACTTCTGCCGAAAATCAATGGAAATATTAATTGTGTAAAAAAAATATCCTAGTTTGTATAGTCTAAAACCTTAGAAAACAGTGTGCAGTTTACAAAACTTCTTAGGAATCCAAAACTTAAAACAAAGTTTCAAAAAGTGTACTGCAAAAGTGAACGCTAAACCTATTGTACTTGATCAAAAAATAACTCGACTTCTACTAATATACCCCTGTAAGATTCATTTGAATACGTCAGGGGTTCCTTCTAAGCATTTTTAATACGCTAAAAGCGAAAAAAAAAATCAGCACTTTTTAGCTATGGAAGGTCGATTTTTGGAAACTCCGCCAGAGGTTGGACGCATTGGCCTTCCCTCCGGAGGCCATGCACACTGTGTGCATCCGCAGAAGCCATTTCTTTTTATCACTATTAATGCAACTTTGGATGCACACACCGGTGTCTTCATCAAGAAAGTTTTGGAGGAACAGATTGAAAAATTAGGTATGTCTTGCTTGATTGTAGTTTTGATTTGTTGGAACTTGTTTGTGTTTCAGGCAAGCACGAAGTCATCGCAATGGTTACCGATCATGCTGCTAACATGAGACTGGCATGGGCTCTGCTTGAGATCCGTCATCCTTGGATTCTTTTTAAAGGGTGCAAGACACATATGGTAGACTTAGCAGCTAAAGACCTCAGCAAAACTGCGTATCTGAAGGATTGAATCGAGCGCTTCAATCCGTCCAAATCACCGCTGCGTCCTGCGAAAGAAACTGGTCGATTCGAACAGCTATTCACATCAAAGTGCGCGATCGGTAATATAATAAATTCGCATAATGATGTTCTGTAGAAGCAAGATTGAATACAAGAAGCTAACTTAAAATAGTAGACTGAACATATTAACTAATTGTATGGGCTGGCCCCATTTTGTCTGACCCGATTTTGGCGACCCGCAATTTACCGTGTACCAACTAGATACAGCCGTTTGAATTGTGGTTCGAAATAAAAGCCTGTGTTTGGGTATGTCATTTATTTTTCAGCTTTCTCGAATGTTCTGGCTCGATTTTGTCCGATCCGATTTCGTCCGACCCAATTTTGGCGACCCTCAATTTGCCCTCAACCGGGGTCATATTCGTCGTTAGAGTCAAAATTTTTGTTTTTGAAAATTTAATGCAATCAACTAATTTTTGTTCTATCGCAATATTGTATTGCCTATAGATTGTAATCACCTCTCTTCTCAGCCTACATGCCAAAATTTTGGCGACTCAATCAACCTGCTTTGACATTGAAGCCGCACTTCCCGCTGTTCTACAGCGTTTTTTCTCTTTTTTGTGGCTGCTCATCCTTTATATAGAATAAGATGGTATCTATGGCTCAAGCAGTAGGGTGTGAATTGGATTAATGTATGTGGGAGTGAGGTCGAGTAGGTGTATACCGATCGATTGGCAAATGGATGGGTGCAAAATAAGTATTAAATGTTTGCGCCATGATGCTTCCAAAGAACAAATTACATTCCTTCCCCATACCTCAGCTATTTTCTATCTCTCCTTGTAACTCTTTCGAAATTCGCAGTAAAGAAAGGAGGACTAAAACAATTTTATAAGAAGCCCTCTCTTCTTAGAGTAGAGGATAGGTTTCTTTTCCTTTCGCCTAGTTTTGTAATTGGATAATCCAATTTATATTTCAACTGCTATTCCACTCAGTCAAATTGCGTCTTTTATGCCCCTTTCATAATCTTATGAAAGAAAAGCCCATACAACTTTGGGAAGGTTTTCTTTTTGACTTTTGTGACGGACCCAAAAAGACAGCAGTATTTGTTCTCTCTGCTCACCATATATCACGATACAAAAATACTACTGCGTTTAGCTACAGGAGGGCCCAATTTTTTCACCTCAATAAATTTTAGCTGTAGCTATTTGAATTTGCGCTGTTTTGATCAGATCTTTTTTTATTCAAAAGTTGACGCTCTAGCAAAAGGAATGACACCAAACTTGTTGATTTTTCTTACTGCAAACTTAATTTTTCCTTTTTTAGCAATGGTTTATTCGGCTTAAGAGAAAGCAAAATGTATTGGATGGGTTCATTGAGGAGGGCAAAAGTGTGGCCAATTTCGGCATCGATATTGAAGGGAAGAAGGAAGGAATTCGAAAGTGCCCGACAAGAAACGCATATGGGGTTGGTACACTAAGTTTAAAGGACAAGTTAGCATCGAGCCGAATAAGAAGACTGATAACAAGGTTGAATTTAATTTTCTCACTTTTTTGCTTTCTTCGATTATAAGGTGTTAGTATATCCAGACAGAAGAGGAAACAGTAGAGGTGCTCGACTTTTTCAAAGCAATCTCGCATTATGAGAATTATAGAAAAGCGTTGAACAAGAATATTAGTGAAAATCTTTGCTATTTTGTCTGTTGTTATTAGCTCATCTTCCAATAGAGACTTTATCTCCCGTATGGATTTTCACTTGTAAATCTAACTTAGACAATTAACCGTACTTTATATTATGACTAGGGGGCAAAATAATTAAGATAATGGATACCCCAGACCAAATGTACCGTTTATAGACATAAAAGCCTCAACCACATACCGTATTTACTCTATTAAGCGGGCATGTCCGCTTATTTTTCGACCCCTTGCTAGGGGGTCCGCTTATTAGAGGGTGCCCGCTTAATTTTCGGCCTTTTCTCGTATCATAATTCAAATTTTATTGGGAAACACAATGAGATAGATCTCAAACGACTCAGGAAGAGCTGCAAATTCATTAGCTAGGGTGCCCGCTTATTAGAGGGTGCCCGCTTAATAGAGTAAATACAGCATTTACAAAAAAAACAAATAATCTTTCCTGTGTATGTTGTTCGGCATCACTTTGTTGAATATTTTCATTATTATCCTCTTCTTCATCAGCGAGTGTATAAATCGATGAGTACAGGCCAAATTACAAGTTAATATTGTGTCCACTTCTGCTCAAATGGTTGAAAGTCAATTGGCTTATAAATATTTGTTTTGACTTTGTTAAATTCTGAGGTGGGGGACTCAATCAAGGACTAGCTGCCATTGAAAGTTTTTCTCTTTTTGCAGCTCGTTCGAGCCAAATTCATAACACTGGTTGATATTTTTGAAAGTGTTAATTTAAACAATTTGGTGCAGAGAATTCCAGTCTTTTTTCTCTCTAGATCAGCAGTTCCTTACTTTTTCAGCACGCTTAGCAGCACAATTTTCTTAATTTATTTAATTGATTTAAACACTAGGTTAATCAAAAAACGCTTTTTGCCCGAAAGTGGCATGCCTTAAGTTAATCCTTCTTTAAAATCAAAAAAGAAATTATTTCTCACTCAATGTTTCATGTACTGCAAACCTGTATGACTGTTTATAAATTATACTAGATGTTTCTGTGGTCCCGCCCCCTGCCAACACTAAGTGACCAACACTCCCCTTGGGGAGGGGCACAAAGCAGTGGCTGAGTGTTGAAAGGTCTGGCCATTCTCCACTGAGGGGTTAGCCATCGCTAGCCTGTGAAGGGTGTTATTAGTCTAGTTAAGAGCCTTGTTATTTCCTCCCTCATTTATGTATTGACACCAGCCTAGTCACAACTAAATCTTTATTTTTTACAGATATGAACGAGGGTTGTTGTTGGCCTTCCACTTCCACACAGTACAACCACCAACATACTCAACAATGTAAAATGACAGAAAAAGAAATTATTCAACATTGTTCCGTGCCTCCAAAAGTTGATTCAAATCCCTGGAAAAGGAGAAGAAAAGCTTGTAAAGGAGTATTTATTGTGCTAATACTACTATTATGTGCTTGTAATTCACCCATCCATCCAGCAAATGCCGAAGAATCAGAGAGGATGAGCAAGGTGCTGGAAGGTAGGCTTTTATTTATTTTAAATTTAACTGTAACCAGAGCTAGTTTTAGTATTAACATCTCTTAGAACTAACCACAATTACAGTCTTTATAAACTAATTGCAGTTACACGGCCCTATACGACAAGGCGGTGCGTTTTTTGCCTTGGTCGCCTTGCTGTTTTAAACCCTCCTAAGCATTTCTAATGCGCTAAAAATGATAAGAAAAAGCTATTTTCCGCACTTTCTCGTCACAGATAGTCGGCTTTTGGAAAGCAGTATTGAAACTATTGTTTATCTCAGTTACTACACTAAATCTTATGTTTAGACTACGCCAGCATAAGTTAGCCGAGACTCAGCGTATACCCTGTTTCACCTAGGTTTAGTGGTTTACGGCTAATCTACGCTGGCCTACCCTAAGCCTATGCCTAAATGTATTTTATTACCTGGGATCAGAAAATACCATTTATAAGGTTTCTTAC
Source organism: Subanguina moxae (assembly GCA_000981365.1). NCBI lineage: Eukaryota > Metazoa > Nematoda > Chromadorea > Rhabditida > Anguinidae > Subanguina > Subanguina moxae. The sequence continues at coordinate 21,654 of BBSZ01012723.1, read as the reverse complement.
CTCAGTCTCCCAAGGCAATATATATGAAAGTTTTCGACTCTCCAAAAACCGACTTTCTGTGAAAAAAAGTGCTTAATAGCTTTTTTTAATCGTTCTTAGCGTATTAAAAACGCTTAGAAGGGCTAAAAAGGAGGGAAGACCAGGACAAAAAACGCACCCACTTGTCGTATAGGGCTAATTTAACTGTAAAAGATAGATAATGTTGTCAATTATAGTTAATTGTCAATGGAGACCACAGTTAAATGTAGCTACAGTTAATTATTATATCGTCCACTCCCAGTTATGCAATAGCCGTGACAAAGTCAGTTGTTAGAGTGGTTGCACAACCCAGAGTGAGATGCAGACTATGGCTATATCAAATAGTCAACTGTCAGAATGTCATCAATGTTTTGATGATAAAACTGTAGCTATTAGGTTGATAACTAAGTTTTGTTGCTTTTTGATCCAACTTCTATTTCAACAACAACAATGGAAATGAAAAATAAATTATTCAAAGTATTCTCCACCAGAATTCTTAATGCTGCAGGCTCCGAAACAGATAAAAGTCGGTAACATGTCCGGACAGTACGACGGATGTGGCAGCACTTCCCAGCCCATTTAGTCTAAGCCCTAGAATGTCAAACGAGCCGTGCGCTGTTTTGCGTTGTCGTGGAGAAAAATCACAGGAATACGGCGATTACGAAGTTTACGTCGTACACGCTCCAGCTTCTCACAACACATATCCGCCGTAATTGTTTGACCTTTCGGCATCAATTCCCAGTGAATTGACCTTCTTCAATCCTACCAGACACACAACATGACTTCTAATGTTGGGATTTGGCGTGCCGCTACGACGTCAACCTCTGTTTTTGACTTGCCATCCCGTTTCTGGTCATCGACGCCCACTTTTCTAGATTTAAACTAGGAGAACCATCGATAGGCTGTCATTTCTGCAACAGTTTTGGGTCCATACGCTTGTAGTCATAATTAATGAGTGGTTGCAGTTAATTCTAAATAGGCTGTAGGTAGTTTCCCCCGTCAGATTAGTCATTAAACATTTTCGTAGCCATTCTTTCCTGTCCTCTTTTACTTTTCTATTCTTTCATGGATTTAGCCAAAGTGGAGACAGCTTTTCGCGCAGTCCAACTCAAATATGGTAGGAGAGTACAGCTTTGCTATATCATCATCCAACTTAATTTCCGCGCTTTTTTATTTCTCAAAAATTGTTTGAGCTTTTGCCGGCTTAGGCTTAGCTATTGTTTTCCTTTTCTTTGGTTCTTCTGCCTCCTTCTTTTCGACAGGCTTTTATTTGCGGAAGATAGTTTTCCGCTTCCTGTCTGTAATTGGAGCTTTTTTCGTTGCTGCTGATACTACTGCTTCAATTATTATTTTTTGGTTTAAGTTTGATTCACTTTTACGTAAAAAGAAAACAGTGTTGTAGTTTATTAAACCAATCAAAAATAATCATTTTTTTTTCGAACTTAAATTGAGTAGAAAATTTTTAATTAAATCTAAACCACATTTTTGAGTATGATGTTAATCTCGAATTATCGGGTGGTTGAGCCGTAAATAATCGTCCGTCGTGACGAAACGGGGAGGAGAGTAATTCTATTAGAATAGATACGGCCTTATACGACAAGTGGGTACGTTTTTTGGCCTTGGTCCCCCTCGTTGTTTTACCCTCCTTTAAGTATTTCTAATGCGCTAAAAATGATTTTTAAAAAAAGCTATTTCCTGGCCCTCTTCGTCATAAAAGGTAGGGTTTTTAGGAAGCCGACAATTTCCATATATTGCCTTAATAAACTCATAAATCAGGGAGCTTTACACCTAAAAGCTAACTTATGGGCATAGAACTAAGCCTTCGGTTTAGGCTCAAGCTGTGTCAGCGTAGGTTAGCCGAGACGCAACGTATGCCCTGTTTCACCTTCTTATGAGGCGTTAAAACAACAGCGGACCAAAACTTCCCCAGTTGTCGTATAGGGCCATAAATACGATAGGTATCATAGATACAAGCATGACCTGTCAATAAGTATGCGTTCAAAACTCTTTCAAATTATGGTTGCTCTCCTCTTTTCTAAAACTAATGGGTACAATTTTTATGGCTGAATTTGCTGTTGTGGTGATGCTAAACACATTGCCCAATGGTTTAAAGAACTGTAGAGCAAAGACAGTAATGATTTGAATAATAAATCATGTTTACGCCTACGCCTCCCTCAAATACAAAAGAAAGGAAGGAAATCAGGTTGGACAGGTGTCTTTTGGGGGCGCCAGAAAGACTGGCCTACTGCTGGGAAAACTCCTTTGTTCTCAACCAATTTGAAATGAAGCAGAGAGTAGGTGCAAGCAAAGCGTTGTTTTACCAAGTCCAGCTATATATTACTTTGCTCACACCAGAACAGCCGGTGGTCATTCTCTTTTTGGATTTCCACCAGCCATGAATGAACACATAGATATATAGAGAAAACAAAAGAAACCGAGTGTCTGCAGCTAAAACAGGGCGGCATTTTCAAAGCATAAACGCGTATTTTTGTAGCTGAATGCAAATGTAGTTGAGAGAATGCAAAAGAAACGTTTTTGAGGGGTAAAGTTGGAAATATTGTTTTTTTTTGGGAGGAGGGGGATAAAATTGGGAAAAATGTGTTCTTAAAACACGAGTGGCTAATAAATTTTTGAGAATTATATCAGGTGCTTCTGTAGACCTCAACAACTACCGTAAAACCTCTAATAATACCCCCCCCCCCCTAATTCAAAATCGTGTTTTTTGGCATTGTGTTTTTGACCCACTTTTTCCAGGTGTCTCTCAGGCAACTTACCACCCAAATTGTAGCTAAGACAATAAGCTACAAGTTAAGTAGTAAGTTGTCTGAGAGACACATGGAAAAAGTGGGTCAAAAACACAATGCCAAAAACACGATTTTGAATTAGGGGGGGGGGTATTATTAGAGGTTTTACGGTAACCAAAGTTTCAGGTTGTTTGAAGATGAGGATGGAGACTTCTTTAAGTAAATAGTGCAAACTAATATGTTTAGCAGTTTCTATTGTATTCTGAAACTCAATTTTCCATCTTTCAACCGATAAATTTGCTTGCTACTCTACTAAGTACTCCTGCTCATTCTTTTGTGTTTGCTTGTAATCTAATTTACTTGAGTTTTGAATGATGGCTATTGTTCTTTTTTTTTTTCTTTCAAATTGACCGCCAATTTGCAACTGAATACAACTCAATTTAGCTTTGATGGTGGAGAGCTTGAGAAACAACCTTGTACAGGCATGTGACAACGAAAAAATTACTCTCCACTGCCCCAGAAACACCCACATCCTCGTACAAAACAGTTTTTATGGAAGACTAGTGCCTAGTCAGGAGTTGTGTCCCGGTCACACCTCCACCACTCCACTGCCCGCACACACCACTGCTCCGCGCAATATCAGCTCTGCTGCAGGCCTTTTGCAGTCACCAGAAGACAGGAGAACCCTTCAACAAAGAAGCCGTCCACCAGGTTCCTTCCCCTACGAGGACACTAGCTGTGACTTTGCAGAAGCACACAATGTGAGTTCAAAACTTTTCAATAACTCAAATTTGAGACTATGCTACTGTTTTCAATGATTGCAAACATTGACAGTGCTATTATAATATCAATTACCGTAAAACCTCTAATAATACCCCCCCCCCCAATTCAAAATCGTGTTTTTGGCATTGTGTTTTTGACCCACTTTTTTCAGGTGTCTCTTAGGCAACTTACTACTTAACTTGTAGCTTATTGTCTTAGCTACAATTTGGGTGGTAAGTTGCCTGAGAGACACCTGGGAAAAGTGGGTCAAAAACACAATGCCAAAAAAAACGATTTTGAATTAGGGGGGGGGGTATTATTAGAGGTTTTACGGTAATATAAGGTTGCTTACCTTGATACCTTGGTCCTCCAAGGCAAAATATGAAAATTAACAAAAAAACTTAAAAACTTCAATGTTATCTTTCGTTTTTGTTGCTTTATTCCTGCAAAACATTTGCTGACACCCATCTTTTTGTCCATAAGAAAGACAGCAAGCAAGTTGCGGTCATCATTCCCAGCTGGATTCATTTCATTTAAAACCTTTGAAGTTGTGTCTGTGCGAATTCCCTGAGAGGATTGCCAAATTAATTTCATTTTCCCAGCCCAAACTTGAAGTGGCCGCCGCCAATATGACTGCTCTTTTCTGCCTCTTCCTCCCAACCATTCTCGATGACAACTTGGGGGATTAGCAGTTTGTAGGCAAGAAAAGGGGCAAATAAATCACCTAATTGTTCTTTTCTGAAAAGAACAAATGCCGATAACAACCAACGGATCTTTACACTAGCTTGGCTAGAGTTCAAAGAGTGCTCCCTTTCCTTGCCTTAGGCAATCAATCAAGTGCTGCAGGTCGGACAAATTGGTGTGTTGTGATCTGTGAGCTTAGAAATGACCCAAAGCACATTTTAATTGTGGACACATATTATTTTACAGTGCATAAATTTGGTAGTCACCCTATCATCTCTAATTGCCTTTGATTCAACATCGTGCTGTTGGTATTCTGCTTTTGGTTCACTTCTTGTAGACAACCCTTAGGTAAGTTATAACCCAAATTTTGGCTATGACGATAAGCTACAAGCTTAGTGGTAAATTGTCTAAAAGTGGACCAAAAACACAATACCAAGAACATGATAATCCGGGGGAGCTATTAGAGGAAATACGGTACTTACTTTTGATTTTTAAAATAAAATAACACTTTTGTACTTCTGTACTTTATGCCCACCTTTTAAAAAACATTTAGAAGTAATTCTGAACAATTCCTACACGATGAAAACGATAAAAAAGGTGTTTTAAGCCTAAGGGAAGATACTTTATGATTGCCAGATTGACAAACTTGTGAAGTAACAACATTTTTCTTAAAAACCAAGGTTTTAGATCCCTCAACCTTGGAAACATATTTTCTAGGCTGATCTAAAACACTTTTCTATGACTTAAACGCGTATTAGATAGCGGAGAACATGAGTTAAAATTAGGCATATTACCACCCTCTCTAAAATTATAGCAAACTTTTTGAAAAACGTTTTTTTGGGCTTCTATTAAAGCAAATACTTTAGCTGAATACAATTGCCATCTTGTGAGACAAATTTCAGCCTAAAGTCTCTGTCTCTGAATTTATTACACTAAGGGTTGACAGAAAAAAGGCAAAAGCATTGGTCACTGGGCAGAGTTTACACTCCCTCAATCAAGAGCCCTCCTAAATTAATCAATCATAGAAAAGCTGTCTCAGCACAAAAAATTAGCAAATTGCTAGTCTAATTGATTGTTTGCATATATTGTTTGCATATAATACAGCTTAAAGGCTACTACTCCTTTTCCCTGCCTTTGCACTGGGGTTGCCTGCCAAAGTTATTATAATTTAGTGCACTCACCTCTTTTCGAAATGGGAAAATATCAACGACCAAATGAAATTGGTGGTCCAATCCACTGAAGAGAGATAATGGCCTCCTCCTCCAACCTCCCTCACCCCACACGTGCACACTGGTCAACGGCAGTAGCCATATTTGCGCACAAGCCCGTGGGGAAATGAGTAGTGGCACTTAAAACTCGCAGGGAATGTATTAAAAATGGAATGGACAGCTGGGGGATGGATTCAAGAAACTGGAATAGTCCTTTTTGCTTGTTTTCCTGCTAAACAAATGGTTTTTTGCAGAAAATTACGGAGCTGTGCAGAAACAAGAGAAAGTGCAGAATAGTTGTAAAAGCGTCTTTTTTCGGTGATAGAGACCCTTGTCCAACCACTTCAAAGTATCTACAGATCAGCTATAAGTGTAAACCGAGTAGGTATTTTGATTATCTAAAAAATTTTGCTTGGAAGTTGACTAAAACCAAGTTTATAACAAGGTTTTTTGACATGAGACACAGAACTAAAAGTAGCGCTGGAGGTGAACCAAGTGATCCATTGGTCCCTTACTAGCACCCTAAAAAAAAGTGTTTGTGGTACAGTCGAACCTCGTTAAACTGGCACCCCTAATTCAAAAAAATGTGTTTGTGGCATTGTGTTTTTGACCTATGTTTTGCTGGTGTCTTCTGGGCATGTTATATACCAAAATTTAGCTTAGATTCTAGGCTACGTTTTGGTATATAACATGCCCAGAAGACACCAGCAAAACATAGGTCAAAAACACAATGCCACAAACACTTTTTTTTTTGAATTTAGGATGCCTGTTTATTGCAGGACTTACGGTATTTCTTTTGATGACCATGATATAATCATTGGTGCTTTTTCAGTCTCTTTTGAAGACCAGAATTTTTGCCAAGGCACTACCACAAAACTAGCTTGCAAAGCCAATAAACGGCTCTCCATCTACTCTGCCCAATATGGACACACTGGTAACTAACTAGGTTAATAGTTGTAGTATTAATGGGATAACATAACAGTTAATGGACAAGCCATGCATTGCTCCTCGCAGGTTGAGACACTCCCTCAAGGTTGGTAGTAATTTCTTATGTTTAAAAGCCTAGCATTTGTGAATAAATAAACTGGCATATACATAATCCCTTTGGGATTGGCTCTTAAACTGTTGCCAACCAGGGTCTATTAATCTCTTCTACGGCCATTGGCCTGTCAGATAGAATATTGCGGGAAATTAATGTGTGTGTTCCAGGAGCTTTGACTCATGCAAAGAGCCATTCATCGTGCCTCTGCTAGCAAGGGGTCAGCAGTTTGCAACAAAGTTTATTTTCTAAGTATAAAAAGTTAGATTAACGGAACATTGCAAATGCTACAATGACTCATTGCTTAGCGACTTAGAGTCGTGTTTAAAGGCCGTATTAAAACCAGGGTTCTCAAAATACACATAGATACTCTCGGTATAGTGCCATCCCTCGAAAGTGTTCTATCTACCGATGGTCATTATATTGAGAATCAATTTACCGTAAGTCCTGTAATAGACGGGCATCCTAAATTCAAAAAACAGTGCTTGTGGAATTGTGTTTTTGACCTATGTTTTGCTGGTGTCTTCTAAGCACATTATATACCAAAATGTAGCCTACATTCTAAGCTATATTTTGATATACAATATGCTTAGAAGACACCAGCAAAACATAGGTCAAAAAGACAATGTTTTTTTTTTAATTTACGGTGCCTTTCTATTAGAGGATTTACGGTACTATGCCCGACATACAGGGTGTGCCAAGGAATATCATAGTTTTGGGGGAAAAAAAGAAACCTTTTTGTTTCCTGCTTTTGCCATCTCTATTTTATAAACACAGAATGGACACATGTTTATACGGATAAGTATAAACAAAGTAGAAAAGGGCATTGTATGAGTGCTGGACAACAACAAACTATTCCACACTATTGTTATTACAAGCCATAGCTTACTTACTGCAGCTGATGCTGCTAGATTGCCATTTGAGTTGCTGGTGAGTGGGGTGAAGTGGAGGGGGGGGGGGTGGAACAGAAGGTGGTTTGTGTATTTGCTAATGTTAATTGTGGGGTATTGTTGTATATATATGACTGCTGTCTGGTGGTTGGATGAAGTGTTACACTTGAGAGCTTCTTTTCTGCAATCCTTTTGTTGCTGGACAACTTTGGGCAATTGGCGGGAAATTTGGTGCATCACGAGGATAAAAAAACAGAGCCATAGACTATTGGGTTGGGTTAGTTTATACGGCCGATACGGCAGAATTTTGCAGCCAAGCTCCTACATAGCCACCTTGGTTGGTTAGACAGTATGAGGTCGAGCGTCGTCGCGCTTCAGAATGGCTTGCCTTAGACGGTCGAGTTGCTTCAATTAAATTACCTCGTTCAAACGGCGCAAAAAATCACAAAATTTTTCCTCATTCTCAGTCATGGTGGGCAAAAACGATAAAATGGACTAAACTGGTAAAATTTCAAACGAGAATTAATTTTCGACTATAATTTTATCTGTCTTGTATTGGTTTTATCGATTTTATCGGTTTTTAATTTTTGGTGATTCGTAACCTTTTTACTCTGCCTTTACCACTCAAACAATTAATTGAGCCGTAATCAACTATTTCACAACTTATTTTGCCTTCTACAAAGTGTTTCTGCTTATTGAACGCTTTAGAATTGCAGCCGTATCAGCCCAAATTTTACATGTTTTGAGGACCTTGATGATGACGACCTCAGCCAAGGAGAGTGTATAATCCAGTAGAGTCAAATATTTTATTTTTTACTAGAACCTGTGTTGCTACCCGTCAAAAAGAAGCCGCAGATGAGGGAAAATGAATAAAATAAAAATGACCCCATTCCTCAAAGGAAATTGTCTGCACCTGAACGAGAGACAATAAGATCTAATGGCCCTCATACTCCATAAAAATAAAAATTGCGTTGCACTGCAAGTTAGCTTTCAAAGTGTTATTTATATGTGAAAAGGAGGGTGGGGGAGGTGGTTCTAAAAGATTGGTGAAAGTTTTCTTAATGGGCTGTTCTCAATCACAGCCAAATGAAGTGAGCAAGGATATGCTTGAAGAGAAAATAGGATTAATGCAATAATGAGGGTTTGTAGCAGCGCTAAAAGCCTAAGTTAATTAGCTGCCAGCTGAATTATTATTCCATCCGTCCATTTATTTTATTCCTTTGGCCTCTTCCTCATGTGGCTGTGCCCTGGTAGAAGTAATTAACAGTCAGAACAACAACAAAATTTATTTATTGGAAACACTAAATGGGCCCTGCCATCAAAGCTTGTGTGAATAAATTATGAGAATTTGCTCTTATAGGAGCAAGGGACCCAGAAAATCGCATTTTGAACCAAATGTTGGGATGCAAAACTAGGGTTGTCGGGTACCCAAAATTTTGGGGTACCCGAACCGATACCCCAAAAAACCGAGTTTTGGTTTCAATTACCCTCGAATCGTTTGATCACCTTCCGAACCCTTGCTTCATTAACATCGAGAATCCGAACGATCTCGCATTGACGCTTTCCTTCACAATAAAGCTTGACAATAGCAGGTCTTAAATCGCTCATTCTAAAAAATAAAAACAATGAATATCAAAAAAGCATTATATACGAAATTAAAGAAGAGAAAAAGGGCTATTCAATGGTGCCAAACACTTCCTATGAAAGAGTACATTTCATCATTAAAAATAAGGTTTAAATTATCATACAAACTTTTGCCTCACCCGATATTTTGAGATTCCCAAAGAGCTAGGAAACGGGCTAAAAGCAGAGGAGAAACCATGAAAGTTCGGCGTTAGCATGCCCAATACCCCCTCGCATAGGTTTTTTTTTTCTAAAATGAATGAATACCAGAAGAAAAAATGTTCTTTCTTTGTATATCTGCAGGCAAATTTATCTGCATTTTGACTTTTGTACCACCCGAAACAAGTGGATGTCCAGTTGGTGTGAACTTTTCTCTCAATAAATTTTTGATCATAGCACCAATCCTTAGGCTTAGGGTGGGTTAGCGTGGGTTAGCCGTGAACCAACGTACACCCTGATTCACCTAGGTTTACTGGTTCACAGATAACCTAAGCTTAAACCAAGTATCTAAGTATCTCACACCAATACCAGCTAAAAATGGGCCAAACCGAGTAGACGCCGACTTGGTAGATGCAGATGCCCACACACAAATTCGTTGCTATAGGGTCAACGTTTCAAAAAACCTGTGATAAAAATTTTGTTCATATATCTATAGTGTATATAATGTGTTTTTTGATTTTCAGATTGCGTTAGAGACGTCCTGCCGGAAATACTCAAAGCTTGTCATGCTCAAACTGATTGCTCTATCGGCATCAATGACCATTTTCTGGGAAATCCTTGCAGCAATGGCGTACAAAAGTATCTTAGTCTTATTTACATGTGTGGTAAGTTCAATTTATACCTACTTTGACAGCTTTCATTTAAAAAATTTAGTTAACGATGAGGTGTTTAGTGAAGCTGCTCTCAAAGGCACAATGGATTCCATGGACGAGCTGGAGCAGGTTTGTTGATATTCAGACTAAATTTATCCAATTAATTTATTTTAGGAACTTGAGCTCAAGCGGAAGCATACACCATCTCTGTTCACTGCATTAGAGCCAGAAGAATTTCAGCATCAAAGAAGACATCATCTTGTCGACCATCAAAAACATGGTTCAGATGAAAAAGCAGCCTCCAAAAAATTCACTTTAGAGCATGAAGTCAGCTTAGACTATGGAATTGAGCAGGGCATATATACTGACTCAGCAGCTAAGAATACAAAGACAGGAGTACGACAGCGAACCGCTAATGAAATTGAGAATGGACAGCGACATCAAGAACAAGCAGAACATCTGCCGAATGCAGTTGGTGTTGCTGGAGACTTTCTTGGTTTTTTAGACTTCATCAAAGGTGGGTTTACTATTCTCACAATCAACCATGAATATTGTTAAATGTTATTCATTTTGAGCCAACAAAGAGAAAAGCCTGCTCTACTTTTTCCTATCAGCCTCCAGTGGGGTTATCCTTCTCCTGCTGGTCTGTATTTTCTACCAATGCAGAGCTCGTTCAAAGGAAAAGAAACAAACAAATTTACTAGCCAGTCGCAATCACCAAACGATTAGTGTATGTCGGTTACCACAGACCAGGTCAGGAGCGGAATTGAATTCACTTATTGAAGGCAGTAATCACACTAGTCCATGTAAGTCAAGCTTATAGTAGAGTCCATTCTCGATATAAGAGCATTCCTGGAGACCGAGTTTGAATGCTCTTGTAGTGAGAGCCGACTTTCTAACAATTACTCGAAAAAAGTTTTCAGTATATCTAGACTCGGATGACAGCAGAGTTTGCGGCGGCGCAGACAATGGCATTGTTGGACCATCGAAGAACAATGTGGCAGATTACTACGGGGTAGGCAGTGGTAGTAATGGACAGAGCATTTACGGAGGCAGCACATCAGTTCTACAACAACAAGTATATAGCAGCGGCAGCAGTCACAGCAGTACCGAAAAGTTTAGCGGTAGAAGGACCAGCCCAAAAGGAGTTACTACCAGAAGCGGCAGGAATGACTATCAATGGGGAAGCATGGATAAGCCAGCAGGGCATTACACTAGATATTCTCACGTTACACCACCCAGGATACCACCCACTCTCCATTACTATAGTTAATTATACAATGATCTAACAAAAAAGTCTGAAAACGGGTTGATATTTTGTCAAATAATTATATAGTTAATACAAAACTTAGTATGTGCATACTCTTCGAGTAGAACTACCATTAAATTGTTGAAAAAATGATCTCTGACTTTATAATACTTTTATTAGTTCAGCATAATCATTTTTAAAAGTCTGGGACCTATTTCTTCCACATATCTCTCGATTGATCCTTGGTTAACTTTTTGAGTTGCATCGAATGGTTTACAGAATTTCAGAATGTTGCGTATTCACTGATACATGACTATTTTCATACCTAAACTCAACTTAAGTTTAACCAGGCGTTGAGGCTTGCTTAATTCAAGTTGAGTTTAGGTATGAAAACAGTCATACATCAGTGAATACGCAACACACTGAAATTCTGTAGACCATTCGATGCAACTCAAGAAGTTGACGCAGAATCATCTTAATCTGATTTGGAGGAAAATTATAATCGAAAATAAGAAAACGTTGAGAACCCTAGAAAAGCCCGCAGTACTAAACTTAAACAAAATATTCTATCTTGATTTACAGAAATAAATCTTCTTGGACGTTGACATTAGGGGAAAAAAAGTTGGTCGAACCTCTCTGTAACGATCACGTTAAAAAGTTCGATCCATAGCTGGGTCCGACCATTTTTTCCTCAATTTTTGACATTTTTTGCTAATTTTGATATATATTGGCAAAGAAATTGTAAATTGCAAAGAAAAAAAAACTCAAAAGAGTGATCGTTAAAGAGAAGTGTGGCTCTTTTGACGGCAATAATATTGGCTTTTTGAAAAACGACTGGCAATTTTCAGAATCCTTGCGATTTTTTGCCTTAGAGATATTAACATCAAAATTGGCAAAAGATATCAAAAATTTAAGTAAAAAAAATGGTCGGACCCAGCTGTGAATTTAACTTTTTGGGGCGCACGTTATATCGAGTGTAATTTTTTAATTTAACTAACTAAATGCTTAGAAGTACGAGCTCAAAGAAATAAGTAAGCGAAAAAAGGCTTTTTTAAGTTTTATAAGATCGCGAACTTCTTTACTGATTAGAGACTTTTAACCTGTCCATCGGCTCAAAAATTTTAGATAACCCAAACGAATATACTAATAAATAAAAAAGAGAAGTGTCCCACGCACATTTGAATCCTGACGACTTCCACTGTTGGCGCTGGTTCTCTAATCTTGACAGCAAACACAAACAACATAAAGCAACAAAACAATAAAGTTCAACTAATGATACTCTTCGAGTTTTTCAATCCCCAAGATCCTTTTGTCCAAAATAGCAGCTGACTATGGCTATCATGGCACTGAACTCATATATTAATTCCATGTCTGACTGACCGAGAGCTGAACGCCAAATCCTGCACCGACGGGCGAGATCGCGAAGTGAGCTGCAGACGTCATGCAAAAGAGGCTTCTTTACCACTAGAAGAAGAGAAAACAACCATTCGAAGGAAGGTTTTGAGTACCCATGCTCCATCACATACTTAACATGAAAGCGAGGTTAGATAAAGATACACACTGATCACAGTCCTAATTATTGCAGAAAACGGCGCAGAAAATGAAATAGTCACAAAAACGTCCAGTCCTTCCCACTTTGTGAGGCCCGTCTACAATGTATGGCTGTGACTACGCAATGAGTCGGCTCCATTCACCTTTACGGGTGCTTTTCTGCCTTGGTCCCCCCTATTTTTTTTAGTTTATTTCACTTTTTTGCATCGTTTTATATGCATCCCTTCAGCTTTTTCAATGATTTTATGTTATATTAAAGGTACTGAGTTGCTTCTATGATTTGTTTCAAATTGGTTGATGTCATCGTGAAATTCGATCCAGCATTCATGAGATTGAAAAGTTTGCTTTCCTACGATGATAGGATGCTGACCGAAGAAGGCCTTCCATTCAAGATCCACACGAACAAGTGCGAAGGACAGTGGGATCATATGAAGCAGAAGGTGAAGCGACTCTGTGGTTCTAACGATTCTTTGATAGCATCTTACGCGTAAGCGACTGTGTTTCGTCAAAACTGCCGTGCTAAGGGATGAGACATTCTTACAAAGTTCTTATTACAAATGTCGCTGATCTATGATATTCCGCAATGTATTGTTGTAAGCCGTGCGAATTAATAAATATTGACACTCCTTTTTTCTGTGCAAAAAAGAATGAGAATGCAAAAAAAGGTTCAATGATCGAAAAGAACAATAGGGGGAACAAGGCAAGAAAAAAAAGAACAAAAAAAGGCCCAGTAAAGGTGAATAGGGCCACGAATAGTATATTCATTGTGAACAACCTAAACAACTGAAGGCAGGCCTCTATACTATTCCTACACATACTTTCTATTAATTTCGATTTCATTGCAAGAAATCTGGTCAAACTTTGTCACGCCAACCTGCAATAAAGCTAATCGAAAATGCATACGTCGATTTGGTAAGGAATAAGGCAATTCACTTGATTATCACTGAGCGAGATCACAAAGCTAAGAGTAGGTGGCGTCCCTGGATGATGCGCAAACTGTTCCCTGACTTCTTCAGGAAGCGGAAAATTTTCAAGACGCTCTACAAGACAAATCCGGCACCACTCTTTTCGATCACCCTAAAAGTAAATAATTTAATCGCCTGCTAATAAATTAATTATCAAGCAGCTTACAGATCCAGGGAGTGCCAAGTTTTTTGTATCCATTCTTGCTATATTCTTTCCCTCTATCATCGATCGCTGCCATGAGAAGTAGTTGCTCTATAAATGATTGTTTAACAATATAAAGCTAAAATTGTCAGATTAATTTCCCAAACAAACAATACTTATAACCTACTAATTAAATAATAATCTAAACGATAAAAAACTAACAGATTTTTGGTTTTTTGGTACTGCTGTATTATACTCCTCCTCTTTATATGCATCCCATGAAAGAACTCTCCCAAAAATAATATAAAATAACATGCTTTGGAATGCATACTATTTTGATGCATCCAGAGGTGCTTCTCGAGTGATTTATGTTTCAGGTATGGGTGTGTGCGCATCTCAACCCCAAGCCCCGTCGTCGCCGTAAGGGGGCAAAGGAGGCTTGAGAGTTAAGACGCGCGCACAGGCTTATCTGTGAGATGAATCGGAGCAAGATTCTGGAGAAATAAATACACTTCGGGCCTTTTGTGCCATAGTCCAGTGAGAAAAACATGGTAAAAGGGCAAAAAAAAGGTGAAAAATTACACAAATGGGTTGCATAAAAATTTGCCTTAACCGCAAAGAAACGGCCCAAAACGACTCGTTTTACCGTTTCTAGAACTTTAAAATAGGTTAGAGGGATGATACACGTATTTTGTGGCAATTACATTTGGGGGGGGGGGGGTATAATACAACAAAATCATATTTTTTATAATCGTACATAGAACACATTACTTAGATAACTACCTTGTTCAAATTCCATTCCTTTCCAGGTGCAAACTCACAAACACAATTAACCGAATTATCCACGGGCACGATGTTCTGTTTAGCCTTCTTGAACACTGGAATATCTTCAGGATTTGCGATTGCGACATCTGGGCAATTTTCTCTCAACACCACCATCTGACGCATATATTCTTCGACAGTAGTTGGCATTTTGTTCAAATCCACCTTGCTTCTATCAAATTTTCCAACATCGAAAAAAACTTCCTGGTCCATCACTCTGCCTTGCCACTGATATTCCAAAAATTTAGAAAGGAAGTGTTTCCAGGAAATGAATAGCCTAAAACGAAAGAATTAAAGAATGCAATCAATTTCGAAGTGAAAAGCAAACAATTTTCAGGTAATGAGCTTAGTTCAAGCTCGTGAACTCAAAAGAAAGCTCCAAAAATCGACTAAGTAATGGAACTTGAAGAAAAATCCTTGAGCATGCAACTCGTAGAGTAAGGATTTTTTCTCTAAAATCAAGTACATAAAAGAAGAAGATAAATGGAACTTTGATGTAAACACACACAGTCGACGCTCGATTTAACGGACAATCTAATCCGGTTTTGCTGGTTTTCGATGAAATTCACTGAGAATGACGCGGGATAAAACGGACGTTCGATTTAACGGACGGCTGAGCCCGGTCTATTGGAGTCCGTTCAATCGAGCGTCGACTGTATTTGTACTTCCAGAAAAGTCAAGATTTGTAAACAGTTAACGTAAACGCAGCAAAGTTAAATGAACCTTTTCATATTATGAAATTTTATTTTGGAAGTGCGCAAAAATATAGTTGCGATTATTAGCGGTTTCGGCGGTAATTTTTGCATTTGAAATTACCCACGAAACACCTGCATATTTTGCGCTCCTGACTTTGCCTTCTTGCAAGTACAGTAGCGGATAAAAGTCTTTGCCTAAGCACATTTTTGGCTTATTTATGCCTGTATTTCCTCCAAAGCTCTTTATTGGCACAGTTCTTTAAATCAAAGTTTTTCCTTAATTCTACGAAACAAAAGTCACAAAGCAAATTTAAATTTAAATTTCTTGATATTTATCGTTCCAAAAAAAACAGCAATGACGCAGCCAAGAAGGGCGCTTTGGCAAAATCAAGTTGAGCAAGGAGCAGCTTCATCTTCTTCAACTTTTCCGGATGAGGATTTGGCGAAATTGAGTATCTCGATAGCAGAAAATGGTGGGCCTGCAGTTTCTACTCCGAAACGTAAGCCGGTTTTACGGGAGAATTTTAACAGACATGTATATTTTTTAAATTTTTTACTTTCAGATGGGGATGAAAATAGACCTCCTGTCTTTGATCGTCACTTTGAGCAGTTCTCTAGAATTGGTTCACCTACGAATTCAATTGATTCTAATCGGTTTCGATTCAACAAGGGCAACAGCGGGGATGTTGGCAAACGTCCGAAATCTTCGATCTCTAATGTATCTACCAGAACAAAAAGTGTTTTTGGTGTCAAGCGAAACAGAAATACAGTCTACTTTGGCTTCGTCGCAATCGGTGAGTCGCAAGTGATGGATCACAAGCTAGTCAATCACAGTGGAGAGCAGTTGCGCCTAAAATACAGTCTCGGCTCGGATCCTAGTTGTTTCAAGGTTGGTCTTTTGCGAATTTATGCTCATCTCAATGTGTTTTCTTTTTGCAGATTGACAGCGTTTCGTCCTTGATTGTGCGACCCAATGAAGAACTAGTTATCAGCATTAGGTACACGCCAGTAGAATTGGATCAGAATACAAATGTTCTCTTTATTGAACGCATCAATGGAGATTATCAGAAGTATTCTGTAAACTTTTTAGATAGATAAGGAATCATTCTTCTTTGACTTTTTGCGCTTTTAGTTCAAGTTGCTTGGATATGGAGGCAAAGCCATTGTAAACCTTACGAGAAGCTTGTACGATAACGGGACTGCTCAAGATACGCCAAGTGGGGTGGTTGTGCTCACGCCGGATTTTTTTCCTCCATTTCCTTCCTCTGTTGTGCCAAAGTGCAATTTTGAGGTGGTAAACGTTGGTGACAGGTTGCTCTTTCGTTTTTAATTTCAAAAATTCGTCCTCTTTTAGGTCTGCGTTCATCTCGATCCAAGCAGTCGACAAGCATGGTCAGCTATTGCCGTGTACATTTGTCTCAATCCAACCGTCTCGCTTCATCTTGGCTGGTAAGAGGAATTTGGTTCAGGTGAGAAATAAAAATGTTTCTCAGTCAATGAGCTGTAACTATCTGCAATTGTTTTTTGTTTCAGAAGATAACTGTCAAAATCGATGAGAAGTATAACGAAAATGCTCGAAGAGAAAGTGGCGTATCTTTAGCCTCTGCTGTCCCGTTAGTTGACGGATGTGGAGTGCGCTTAGTCATCGTCTGGGGCGAAGAACTTCAGCGAACACGATTTAAAAAGTATGGTTTCTTGTCCTCATACTTCTGTATTAAGGGCTCCTCCTTTAACCCATCTATTTTAGCTGGCAGAACATGCGTAACGATGTTTTTCTGGTTCAGGGCCAAAACTTTGGAGAGGTATTTGCTGGGGAAGATAGAATTGCTGATAAGACCACCATTCCGTTCATTGATCGACCTTTCGACCATGAGGGAGATGAATTTAAGGATTCTGTTCGTATGATTAAAATGAACGTAAGTGATTTCACGCTTATTGCTGTCTTAACTGTATATTCAACTTCAAAATTTAGGTTATCGACAACAGGGCTATTAGATTGTTCCCGGCAGCGTGCATGAGGGATCCCAATGACAAGTGGTGATTGCGAGAAATAAAAACCCAATCACGTCCTTATATGTTTTGTGCATACCATTATGTTGTGAACAGAAATAGATTAGGGCTAAAAATAAACAGCTTCGTCTTCAGGAAACTATTTACTCAACCACATACAGGCCGGAAGATAAGTTTTTTTTTAAACTCAACCAAGTGTTCAACAAGGAAGTATGTGGCAGGGAATTTTTATCGTAGGGATCTTATCTGCATGTCAACTTTATTAATATATATTTACATTCAATCACTGTAGCAAGATCTCTTGATTGTAAGTTTTTTGTTTGTTTAATTTCTGAGTGTTACCGCCTTCTCCCGGCTAGAACCGCAAAAATTAACGCAATGAAAAGTAAGTTGTCGGAAACCAATGTTGTACAAGCTACAGCTCTCAAGTCAGGTTCATAAATTAAGACATTCTCAATCATGTGCAGAAAACCTGAAGAGCATAAGTAGAGATTATAAGTTTATCCACTTTATACTTTTTTACCATTAATGCCAGCTATTTCGCCTCCTTCTATTACTCTAGCTACTCTGTTGCCTCTCGGCCAATACAGCTCAAAGTCTGAAGCAGTGGGTTCGGTATATAAAAGATATTAGACTCTACTGTATTGTAACCCCCCACTCCCAAGTAATATACCCCTCTCCAAAAGTTTATACCCCCCCC
>BBSZ01012719.1:721-31791 GCA_000981365.1 Subanguina moxae | reverse complement strand
GGGGGTATTATTAGAGGTTTTACGGTAAAAATAGATCCGAAATTTTTTTACAGGAAGTAGTGTTTGCGTATACTTTATTCCGTTTTCGCAGACTAGATAGAGGAAGAACAATATAGTAATAGGAAATAAGCAATTGTGGCCACCATAATACTGCTTTTAGTAGTTGTTTGAACAAAATATTTCCTCTCAGTCAAAATAGTGAAGTTGAGTGAGAAGAGCAGGACTGCCGAACACTCTCACAGGTATTTTAGAGACCTGTCCTCCGCCATTCACTGCTCGCAGCAAGGAGCGGGATCTGCTAGGGGTGCTGTTAGGAGACAGCAGAGTGCTTGCTTGGTGCAGGGTCGACCGCGACCTGGGCCTGCTACCCCGTCCATAGTGGGTGGACGAGGAGGGGGAGCTCACCATCGTGGGTATCCTCGAAGAACTACAGCTTTTCATAGAGGACACTGAAGTGGATGGACGTTGATGCTCTGTGACAGGCTCACCTATCGCAGCTTTTGCTTCTGAATAAAAGGGAATTAGAGGCCTTGACAGACACTTCAAATATAGTTAACTACGAGATTCAAAGGAACATGCTTATGCCTTTTAGTTGCATGGCGCATAGCTCGAACACGCAAGCAATAGCATTTCCTAGAAGAAGGAAAAAATTTAAAATTCTTATACGCCCTACAAAAAGTTACCCGAATTTCGTAGTCTTTTGACACATTTTTTGTTGTTTTTTTATCTTTCTATTTCTCCCAGGGGCCTGCTTGATATCTTTGGACGCAAAATGGCTAACAAAATACAGTAATAAAAAAAACCCCAACAAAAAATGTTTAAACTTGTGATATTTCATAGGAAAAACTGGTGAGCACGCGCCTAAACAACTTCTCATGCCACTGAAGTGCATGAGCACGCACTCAAAAGGATTAACTGTAAGATGTATATTGTATTCCCTTTGATAAGCCATCCTACTAAATTCAAAAAAGTGTGTTTGTGGCAATGTGCTTTTGACCGATAATCAGTTAGCGGCTTTTATACAAATTATTTACCAAAACGTAACTTAAAATCTAGGCTACATTCTAGCGTATAGCATGCCCAAAAATCATCAATAAAATATAGGTAAAAAACACAATGACAAACACAACAAGTTTCACAAACAAACTTTTTTGAATTTAGGGAGAAGGGTGGCTTATTAGAGGAAATGCGGTATATATTTGGACTGTGAACATTAAAAAAACCTTGATTCTTTACTGTTTTTCCCAAAACAGAAGACTTCTTAAGTAGCTCTCTTTCCTTTTCTTCAGCCCTTTCCGCAACCACTACAGGAGCTTCACAGATCAATTTAGCAGGGATGGAAGAACTGAAATAACTTGTAACTTAATATTTCATATGGACCAACTTTTGACAAAATACCTTTTAGGCACCCTAGAGTCACTTGGCAAACGACTAGCATGACCCCAACGACGAAAATTGTTTGGTTGACTAGAGGACAGAAGAGAGCTGTGATGATGACACTGAGACAAAACCGACAACAATTCCAAACTTTCCACCACTCTCCAGAACAAAGAGCGATAAGCGGTGTTTGCTCTGACCAGGAAGGCTGTATCAGTGTAAAGTTCGGCCAACACGTTTTCCTTGAGCACCACATAGCTGAGCCAACCTTCGAGGGAGTTCAACCTAAACTTGTCAATTAAAACAGAAAACCTGAAGAACAGATAAAAATAAACTTACTTGAGAACCTCCCGGAAGAAGTGATCAATGCGAGAATTTTCTGGCTTCTCACTTGCCTCCAGCGTCTTCACCAGTTGGAAGATATTGTTTGTCGCGGGCCCTGAAAAAGCTGGAGTGTAACAAGCTATGACATAGTTATCTAATTAATGTTCACGCGATTCAATTGAGAAGAGTCAAATGCACCCACCAAGTCCCGTAACTTGCACAATGACATTCCAAGGTCGATTACCCTGCACCAGTCCATCGGCTAGAAGGCGTTTCAGGGCACTCCACAGCACAATGGAAGAAGCACCTCGAGCAATTTCGGCCACACCTTCTACCACCCGCTCGACTAGATTGCGCTTAGCTTCATAGATAGGTAGGCCCACGATACTTAATTCATGTGCATGTAGCTTAAGTTTGGAGATCGCCAATCGTCGACCAGCGAGAGGAAATTCTGACAATTCTCTCCCCAATGACAGCACTTCATTTGCAGAAGGACAGCTGAGAGCAGCAGTAGTACAACAACATTCTCCAATAGCATTCCCAGCGACAGCACAGTTGCAAATCACACGTTTGTTAGTAGGTTGAGCCCAGTTTGGCGGCTGAAACAATCAAATAACTCCAACAGAGTACCTTTTTCGGCATAATTTATTAATTAAAACTGGCACAAGTCAGCCAACTCTACTAAAGTTACCCCATTTCCCAAATGAAATAGGAAATAAAGTTTCTAGAAATAGGTCACCAACCTGCAAGCAATGACGACGCCTAACACTAAAACAGTTATTATTCACGCTGTTTATTGTCGAGGCAAAATAACCTAAAGCAAGTTCTACAAGCAGCCTCCTCCCCAGCGGCATTGGAATTTGTTCTCTGAAGCATTTTCCGTTCAATGTTGTTATTGGGCGAAGAAGCGATGGCGTCCGAACCAGTCAGCAAAGAAGTGTTTGTTTTGAAAAAGGAACAAGCATCCACCACATGCCTGAAAAATAGGATAAGTCCATTTCTTGATTTACAACCGATTTTTTTTTATATTTGAATTAATTGTGGACAAGCCTTTTCCGAAGCTGAAAGTAGGGTTGCCGATCCGAATACCCGTTTCCGAGTAATTGGAAACAAAACCCGGTTTTTAGAGTTTAGATTATCGGTTCGAGGATTCTATTAAATTATGCACCTTCCCCCCCCCCCCAAAAAAAAATTATATCCTTACGGGGGGTCAGGGGCTTGGAGTTGAGACGAGCACACACTCATACCTGAGACATAAATCACTCGAGAAGAAGCTCTGGATGCATGAAAATAGCATGCATAACAGAGCTTTTTTATGCGGTAGAGCCCAATTGACAAAGCTATGTTCAAGATCAATTTATGGGGGATAACACACAACTCATGATCTACCCCCTCATTTAACTCTTTAGTCGATTGAGCTTTTTTAATTTTAGTGACATCGAATAAAGGATTGAATAAACATACTTTGGTAAAAGAGCAGCTAGTGATGGCCAGTCCTCGATGTGCAATGGGCCAGAAGAACTTGAAGAGCCCAAGCCAGAGTCCGGTCCATTGTTCAAAGCGCTGATGTGATGTGAAAAACTGGGTTGCACACCATCGAATAGAAGTGTCTTCTCATCTTCCATGTTGTAGTCAGTCAGATAGACTCCTTCTCTGGCTTTCTTCAGCATGTTATCCAAGGAAGCTGACGAGCGGCACAGACTTGGCACCTATAAAACGCTAACATAAGCAAACTTTAATCATTTGTAGGTAGTTTCTGGTAGCTGAGGAGTATGTCTATCTGGTAAAACGCAAATGGTTGGTTAGGATTCTATTTTCTCATTTTTGATCCTATTCTATTAAAAAAAGACCTCATGGGACAGCGACAGAAACTTCAAGTCTGGTGCCGTACAACTGGGTGACAAGTCTGCGAACGTTCTTTGTTGTCTCAATCTAGGTGATCCAGAAGCAGGCGCCCTAGGTAATGAAGCAGAAGCAGCAGGGATTGTTAAGGTAGCTTTCTCATATCTGGTGCTGTGGCCTGCTCGCGATGGGAAATAATTTAATGGTTGATGCTCCGCAGAGTGCCAGCGATCTGCTACTGCTGCTGCTGAGCCTCTCTGTATAGCTGCGGTGTTGTGGGGCACAAAGCCGATTTCGTTTTTGTTCACATCCACATAGCGTCCATCCCCTAGATAAGCCTCGGTGTAGTGGTATTCGGCTGGATGCTGCTGCTCTCGCAACAGTTGTTGCTGTTGCTCCACAAAGTTTGCTAGTAAGCTGGGCGGCCTCCTAGCTCCAATAGAGCAGCTGGAGGAGTGGTTGTTGAAAGCAGGAGGGGCAGGAGGAGGCAAGGAGACAGGTCTGCCCACACCAACTGTTGTTCCTCCTCTCAATACTGGCTGTTGGCGGTGATGCAGCTCTGGCAAACTGTAAGTCTTGTCCTCAAATGGAGGTGTTTGGAAATTATGTGGTATCCTGCCCCAGGTAGTCAACTGTCCTGTGGAGCTCAACTGTGGACTACTGGTTAACTGCGGTTCATAGCTCAAATTGTGATTAAGCAGGTTATCCATCAAGGTTTTTGCAGCCGATTTTGGCTGAGTGTTGTCTTGTCCTCGGTTTCCTTGCTCCAAGTCCAGATTGTTGAGCTGATCGAGAAGTGCCAGCCCAAAGTGGTTGACTGAGTGGTGAAAGGCTTGACCACTCTCTCCTTGATCTTCATGCAATCTCTGAAGTATGATTTGGCGTTTTGTGGCTGCGAGGAGCGAGGGCGGAGAATTGTTGGCAGTGGTCAGACTTGCTCCAATTCCACTAGTGGTGGTCCACTGCCCGGAATCCTCAAAATTGGTTAGTTTGTAATCATTCTTGTTGTTCTCGCAACGAAGTCGAAAGGTGGACATGTCCATGCTATCTGTGGAAATGACACTTGGATCAAGGGCCATGCTGGCCAAGATAGAGGACCGACCGTTGAGGGAGGTGGTGGAGTGGTCGCCAAAATCAAGTTGTGCCACGTGCTGGTCAATATCTGCAAAGTTGGGTGCAATTAAATAAGAAATTTATTGGTATTTAATAGAAATCCCAATACAGTCAACCCTCGATATAGGAGCACCCCAAAAAGTTCAATCCACAGCTGGGTTCGACCATGAAAGCCTAAGCCAACTATCGATATAAGAGCACCCTCTTTGAAAAATGGGTGCTCTTATTTTGAGAGTTGGCTTTTTTAAAAGGTAAAACTATTGAGTTGTGTAAAAACGATTGGCAAATTCAGAATCTTTACGATTTTTTGCCTTAGAGACATCAATATAAAAACTGATAAAAGATGTCAAAAATTGAGGTAAAAAATGGTCGGACCCAGCTGTGGATCCAACTTTTTAGGGCTCTTTTTTATCAACAGTCGACTGTACCGATATTTACAAGGGAACCACGTGAAACCTCCGTGCTCTTTTCGACTTCTGTCAATTCCAGCGTGTTTTTAGAAAGAGACTTTCTAAAAAATATACACACTCAGTATATTAATAGTATGGTTAAAAAAGGTTCCTAAAAGAATGAAAATAAAATCGCCGCGAAGTGTCCACCGCGAAGTGTCCTATGTCCAACCAAAAAAAACTTGTTACGCGAGGCGGGAGTCCAACACTCGATCAGCAAAGAACTCATTTTCGAGAAAATGACAAACGTTTCTGTTCGTTCAACTAGGGACAGTCTATCTTAATAATCTTTTACAAACAAAAACTTGGTCTCACCAGGTGGCCAGCAGTCCGCTCCATTGCTCATTAATTTCAGTTCACAAAGTTCAACCATCTAAAAAATATTTTTTGCACCAGATAATGGCAGATGGAACGCAGTACTAGTTGGTAGTCCTAAACATAGAACAATTTTTATACATAACAACTTAATACACATAAGTTAATTATTATAAAAAAACTATTGAATGAATGACTGGCAAGTAAGCAAGTACAGCAGTAGCAACAAAGAGGGCTATCTATACTCTGCAACTGCCTACATCTCGTTCTGGTTCTTCCTCGCAGTAAATATATAAAAAGAGCACAAACAAAGACACCATCTCCACAAGCAAAACCAGAGAAAGAGAGAGCGCACACTTAGCTGGTGCGTGCTTTTTGTTTTATTTCCCACCGACCTCATAGAGAGGAGGCGGGCGGATAGCATTGATTGACACTCACACACAGTGTGTCTGCATACGAGCAAAACACCGCTAATCCGAGATCTGCTGCTTTTCTTGCCACAACCGAGGGGCTGTCTAAGACTTCCCCTTTAAACTGGCTCTATTAGTCATGTGTATGCTTGGTGGTGTTTCTTTGTTTCTCCAAACTATTGGACTTTTGGATGTGAAAGTGAGATTGCTGCCTTGTCCATGTATTAACAACATTGGATGTCGGCATTGGGTGCATGCAGCCATTTCGCCTTCATTTTATGTCTGCCCTCTTAGCACATAACCATACATACAAAAATATTGGAAAATGGGTGGAGAAAAAGTAGAAATTTAAGTCAGTTCGGGTAAAGCAGGCCGTCATCTCTTACTTATAGGAGAGCAGCAATGCACGTGACATATTTCTGCCCTAGTTTTGGAATATGTGGCCAGCTAGCTGACGGGCCGCCTCAAGTGAAACAACATTGGGAAAATTTTGAGCAAAGTGAAGAGGAATTGACGATGAGCTATACAACAAGAGAGTGGAAACGGCGAAGAAGACGACATGAGCTTCACGAGCGACCAGTCAACAGAAATTACGAAATACTCTGTAGATTTGAGGGACTTGTAAATTAAAAGGTGTAAAGCAAACAGCAATAGTTGAACTCAAAACAACTCTTATTTTCTGATAGACGCAGCAACCCAAAAGCATTTTATTACTCCGAATTTTGAACCTAGAAGTTGAAAGGTAAGTCGTCGATAGATTATCGACAAGCTAGCAGGTAATGTTAAACAATATAAAAATGTGCTTTTATTCGGTTGAACAATTCAAGAAGAACAAGGTAAATTAATCTGATATTTAAAATCATTGATTTGAATCACTTTTCTATTAGTCTCAACGTTTCATGAGCAACCTAAAACAGACAGTATAAATATCAAAAATGGGGAGGGAAGACTTTAGTATAAAGAAACAACGAATGCCTTAGAATAGGAAAACTTAGAAGATAAAGAAACTATCACAGCGCACTAAGGGAGACCTTCTAGATGTCCTTACTCTTAACAATTGTGCTCATTTTAGTATCCCAAACCTTGGAGGTTCTTTGAATTAAAATTATTATTTTTATTCAAAAGACATAAAGAACTGAACAAATGGCCTTTTCCGGCAAAAAGGGAAAATGCCACCACTTTCAAAAGTGCCATCAGGAAGGCCTACACCAAGGAGACAAAATAAAACCTTAGAGAAATCTCAAAATTTCAAACTAAAATTTTTTATTTTGAAAAACCATCACATTCATTCTCGACAGCCTTTTAGCATCAAAGGAAAGAAAAAATGTAGAGAGGAAGCAAAAGTCAACGATCCTCTATGAGAAATATCCCTGGAAGAATTGTATTACATTTTGAGAGAGAAGACCTAAAAGAGCAGAAGTCTCAGTGAAGCAGTTGAAAATAAAAAATTACTTACCATCGTTAGAAATTCCTCATAATGAATATTGATGTACCTAAAACATGCATCGATCTTGCTTTAACAAGCATTCGCTAAAACTAACCCATCACGATCAGTATCTGAAAAATTAAAACGTAAACCCGCAGAAAACATCGCAGGAATATTATCTTATAATGAGATTTAGTTCAAATTCTTGGGCAGGAACTGGGTGTACCCATTTCAAGCTACACCATTTTTTGAAATCTTTTGTTAATCCTGAATCCGCTTCTGAATCAGCAGCTATACACCAAACGAACCAATAACCTTACCACTATAAATGCCTATGTTCAAGTTTTAGATCATTATTTTCGAAGATGGGTGACCACAATTAGACGATAGACATCTTAGTGGTAAAATTGTTAAAATCTTGAAATCTCGCATAAAAAGTTTACTTTGTAGGGCCAGAAACACCAGTATTTAAATTGGCAGAAGAAAACAAAAAAGGGGCATAGAGGTGCAAGTGCTCTAACACTTGACCTAGGTAACATCTGACTGAACTATCTCCTCTTATTTAAAAGATATATACCCTTGTCACGGAAAGAGGCAGTCAAAGTCTGAAGCACTACGCAAAGCTGGATAAAATCATCAAAGACTATTTTTCCAGTGTGAGTACGATCAAACTTGCGTACCAGAAGATCGTAGAAAAAGTTGCTCAACCTATACCCTTAAAACAAGAATTTTTATCACGAAAACAAAAGCGAACACTTAAATAAACAGCTACTTACCAAACTGAGTCAAAGCAGAAATCAATTCTCCTTTGTCAATATTGCCCGAATTGTCACGATCGAAGGAGCGAAAACAATTCGTCCTAAAGATTATAATTTGTATCACAAACTTGCAAGGAGGTGCTGTAAGAATCATTAGCCAACCAGTCATTGATGTACTTCCTGAAAAAGCAATTACAAATAACCTAAAAAAATATTTTATTACCAAAGAGCTGTAAATTCCGTATAATTGATTCCACCGTCACCATCGGTATCGAACATTCTAAAAATTCATTTTTTGTATAGACAATTAAACTATCAAAACAGACCCAATCATCAAGCGGCACGTCTCAGGGTTGAAAGGCATAAAAGTGCCATTGGAAAGCGCCTTCTGAAGCTCGTCCGAACTGATTTTCCCCTTTAAAAAATCAGACAAAATAGATTACTACAATTCAGATATAACTACTGAATAACAATTAAAAAGAAAGTTACTCACACTTCGATCGCGATCAACACTCTGGAAAATCTGATGCAAATTGGGCGGCTCCTGATATGGCTGCTGTTGCTGATACATGATTTAGTTGATGTAACAGACCGGGCTGACTTGTGTTGTTGATACACTGCTTTTTGCTGATATTTCAATTGCCTTTACGACTTTTTCCTTAAAAAACCCAGCGACAATTTTACGCAAAATCGGTCAATACACAAGCAATAGTTTCTCCCGAAAACATAAATTAGACGGAGACAAATGATAAAGGAAAAAGGAGAATTTCATAACAGCACTAAGAAAAAATAAGCATCTCAGTTTTCGGCCACACATTTAAGGCGAACGCTGCTGAATCACAAATGTTGAAAATATAAATGTTTATACAACTAATCCCCTCCTTCTCGCACTGAAAAAAGAAAGTGTGCTGGGAACGAAAAAACAAGTGCGATGACAAAACAAAATCACACCAACAAGAATGTCTGACGGGAAAAAATCGAAGCAAGAAAGCAAAAAAAGTGAATGGAAACGGCGCCAATGATAAAAACTATTCCAAAACCCATCCAAAACTTTTTTGAAGGAAAGATTCTTTCCAAATTCTTCTTCCCATATATTTTTCTAGCTCTACTGCTAAAATAACGTTCGAAAGTAAAATTGTCTTGTTACGAAAGTAAAAATAGCAACTTTGTTTTTTTTGAAACAGAATTTCCATTTTACTCTTCTATATTTGGATTGGCTAACCCACTGTGGTGTGTCTGGCATTGCTTCTTCATTATTGTTTAGTCTTTCGGCCTCTAGAGTAGAGTTTGGGTGGATGTAGTGCCTGCGATATTTTCTGAGTCATTTATGTTTGGTGCATCATGGTTATTAATAATTACTTGAGTTGAGTGCGTTTTCCTCTAAACAATACAGAGACAGGGAACAATACTCCATGTGAAATGATTTTATAAGTCGAACGTCGGCGTGCTTTATCAATCCCACTGCAGTGATTCACGTTCGTTTATTACAGTCAAGTCTCAATATAAAGAGCCCCCAAAGACAGGAAAAATGATATTTATAACCATACCTGAACATGTTCGGTGCCGTTCGCCAAGCAAATTTTAGTTTTTAAACAGTTACAATTATACCGAAAGGTTCGTTGTATCTTAGACAATATTTAAAAAATTCGTCATATCGGGGGTTTCTCCATATCTAGGGTTCATTGTAACGAGACTTACCTGTACTGTGTTATATCGCATATTATTTTTAGACACTTTTTTTATTTTTGATTTTTTAGCTGAAATGGGTTCACCGCCCGGTGTTTCAGTAGACAGCAATATAATGAGCACTTCAGATGGTCAACTGGTATGATGTTTTTTTTTCTTTAAGCTTTCATTTTCTTTAACGGACACCTAATAAACTGTATTTAATTCGTTTTTCGAGACCCCTGTTTCGCGAAACAAATAGGACGAAACATTTTCTGTTCCGAGCGAAACATGTTTCGAGGGCTTGTTTAGCGAAACGTTTTCTTGTTTCGCGAAACAGGGCATGTTTCGCCGAAGTATAGCGGGGGGCTTTAGCAAAAACGTTTAATCGTATTACTATTTTTATTTAAAACCATTAGAAAAGTCGTAAAAGGACTGATCAAATAACTTCTTGCTTCTATATTTCTCTTGTAATGTTTGCCCAACTGCTTTGTTCATGTAATTTTTAAGAACAAAGAAAATCCACAATCGTATTGCAACACTTTCAAGCTTTTTTTAAAGGGATTTGTTTCGCTTGTAATTTCTTTTTAAAATTGTTCTTGTTGATGAATTTTAAAAAAATGACTAAAAACAAAGCGCGGCTAGGCTGCTATGAGCGTGCCTCATATTACATACATCTGATATTCCGGAAGCTATGCTTTATTCCTTTTTACGAATCGGTAACGCGCTTCTTCTCAAATTTAAAATGCAAGTATTGAGCGTCTCTACGGATCCTTTTCATTTCAATTAAAGTTTTTATTACTGTGCTAATTGCTTTACTTTATGGGTTTTAGATGGGAATACCGACTTATGTCCATATCAAGGCCCGTATTAGTAATGATCAGCATTAGCGCTATCTTTTGCACTAGCTTTAGTTCTAGTTTTCAGTCTTAGCTTTAGCGTTGGCTCTATCATTACAGTGAACCCTCGATTTAATTAGCCTCCAAAAAGTTCAACCTCCCGCAGCGTGGTTAACACCCGTGCTAATTTTTTTTCTTGGTGCTCCCTGTTATTTCTCTTTAGCATTATCCTCAATTTTTATGAGCACGCTAAATTCCAATTCAAGAGCTAATGCTAACTTTATTATTGGTATAAGCCCTGGTTTTGAAGCTAAGATGCAAGTCGAGTCAGTAGTGGAATAAAATATATGCATTAGATGGGCGATTTGAACAAATTACCAGAAGTAATGGTAATATTATCCGTAACACTATCGTATTAAAAAGTTTTCGGTAATATACCATCTCTTCTTATAGCTATAGTTTTGTAGGTGACCTCAGACCGAAACTTATCAAATTCTTCTACCGTTAGTCCCATGGGTGATGACAGCGTGGACTTATCAATACTCAGCGGATTTCTTCCTCAGAACTCAAGTGGTATGGTCAACACTCTCTGCGAAAATATTTCATTACAAGTTTTGTTTACAGATAAAAGCATTAGGCGGAAAATGTCTTGGGAAAACGACACTCAAACAAGTGGTGGCACAGACTCAGCTGTTGACGTGGACAGTGAAAGCACTTTGGAAATTGAGCTTCGAGAAGTGAGTAAGGAGGGTGAGCGAGCAGATCCAAGTCAATTTGAGTTGCTCAAGGTGCTTGGTCAAGGTTCTTTTGGCAAGGTTTTTCTGGTGCGCAAAGTCAAAGGTCTTGATCAGGGCAAGCTTTATGCTATGAAAGTGCTCAAGAAGGCTACGCTTAAAGGTTAAACTTTCTTTAAAAATTAATTGTAGCTATTAAAATTGTACTGGGTGTTCAAAATATTTTTCCGTTTTTGATTTGCGTTTATACAACTTAAGCACACGACATTTCGTTGCTGAAATAATTTGAAAATCTGGTCCTGGGTGTCAGCTACTTTTATGAGTATAATTTTGTAGTACCAAAATATTGGGCGATTGTGCCGTAAAAATTTGTTGACCACTGACCGTCGTTACGAAAGAGGGTAGAGAGCGGACTAATATAGGACACTAAATTAAATTATGGTGTACGGCCCTAATCAAAAGCTGAAAGTAATTCTTTTTCAATAAAAGTGGGTGTTAAACAAATTCGGAATATGTCAGCTACACAACAAAAAAAGATTTGACGTAAGATATATGATATAAAAACTTAAGAGAAAAACGCAAATTCAAAGGAAATATACTTTGAACACCAGGCCAGTCCGACTAAAATTTTAAAGCGATAAAAAAAGTTGAAATTTAAGCCTTTATGGAAGTACAATTTATTTGTTTTTTAGTCCGAGACAGACTCCGAACCAAGATCGAGCGTAATATTTTGGCACAGATTCGTCATCCTTTTATTGTTAAGCTCCATTATGGTATTTCTTCATTTCCAACCATTGATTTATGATTCATAGAGACTTTTAGCTTTCCAAACGGAAGGAAAACTATATCTCATTCTCGACTTTTTGAGAGGTGGCGACTTATTCACTAGACTTTCTAAAGAGGTTGATTTAATTCTTTACGTTTATTTTGTAATTTTGGTCACTTATAGGTGATGTTTACAGAAGAGGATGTCAAGTTCTATTTGGCCGAGCTAATTCTCACCCTAGAGCATCTTCATTCACTCGGCATTGTATATCGGGACCTAAAACCGGAAAAGTAAGCGTATATTTGGTTGCGGAGCTTTCATAAACAATATTTTCAGCATTTTGCTTGATGCAGATGGCCACATTAATGTGACCGATTTCGGATTGAGTAAAGAATCCATCGACAAAGAAAACAAAACCTATAGTTTTTGTGGTATTATTTGAACTTGTTTGTTTAATCAGATAAAATCTGATTCTTTCTGAATGTTAGGTACAATCGAGTATATGGCACCCGAAGTTATTAATCGAAGAGGACATTCTACGGCAGCTGATTGGTGGTCCTTGGGGGTGCTTATGGTTTGTTTTTCATTTTTTTTTTCAGTAACAATATGAAGACTGGTTTAGTATGAAATGCTTACCGGCCAATTGCCATTCCAGGGCGAGAATCGCCATCAGACCATGCAACTAATTTTGAAGTATATATTTTTATCATCACTTTTGCAGAAAACATATTCCTGCTTTTAGAGCAAAACTGTCCATGCCTTGGTTCCTTAGTCCGAATGCACAAAGTCTTTTAAGATCGTTGTTTAAGCGAAATCCTCAAAATCGACTGGGAGCTGGTTCTCAAGGTGCTCAGCAGATCAAATGCCATCTCTTCTTCTCTACAATCAACTGGTCGAAACTTTTGGCCAGAGAGGTGCTTCCACCATTCAAGCCTGCTTTTTCTGCTTCAGCTGATCCCACCTGCTACTTCGACACTGAGTTCACAAAGAAAACACCAAAAGGCAAGCTCAACAACATTTTATTTCCTAAAACTTGTTATTAAGCTTTGGTTTCAGATTCTCCAGCATTACCGCCTTCTGCGGCTGCCCATGAAATGTTTCGTGGTTTCAGCTTCATCGCTCCTACTATTTTCGAAGAAAATGCGGAAGATTTGCAAAAACATCCTGTTCATCCAGGTCAATTGGTTCCACTATGTCCAGTTTCCGCCTCAGCCTTGGCTCAAAGACGCCATAACAATGTGCAGAAATAAGAGGGCAATCCAAGTATGGCTTTATGGTAATATCCTCCTTCGAATTAGTCATTTACAGTTAATTGTCTCGATAAAGACAACTCTTCAAATTAAACTACCGTCGGCTCCGCCTAATTTTACCTCGGCTTTTGTTGTCTTTTGTTATTTCTGATATAGATGTCTCTAAATCAAAAAAAAATTGCAAAGATTTTGGATCCGCAAATTGATTAGACAAATCTTGATGGTTTCGTCATTAAATAGCGCAATTTTAAAATTTTTGCTGTCCTTGTTGGCAGGGGTCGGGCGACAGTTAATTGATCCACAACCCTTGAATTTATTGTTGGAAGTCAGTAATAAGAATAAGAAAGTCGCAGAATTGAGAAGCTTAGTAATGCCAGATAAAAAATCTACCGCCTTTATACAGTTACGGACAATTGATAGGGAACGATGATCAAGTTTTTGAAAATTGTATTTTTTCAAATTGAAAACGCATACAAACAAAAAATTTTAAAAATCTATTAGTAGCATTGGTTAAGATTGCGAATGGATGGATAGAATAACCGACAGAAGGTGGAGTTTTGGTACTTGGTTCGGCATTTACATTCCCGTATGGCAACTGTTCCACTAAATTCAGTGCTAATCGATTACTAGCTTCACTAGCCTAAGTGTATTTACCAAAATGTATTTATGACAATAAACATCTCTACTCTGTTTGCAACTTTAATAAAGGCAACTAGAATATGCAACAGTAATATTGTTTCTCGTCTCATTCCTTTTGTTGTTATGCAGTTGTCCAGTAAAAATAAAGCGTCGTGTTTATACCATCTAAGACCAAAATCTTATAATTAAATTACAGTTAATTAATTAATCAATATATTATAATCTAATTTAAATTCATTGAGTGACGATTTGCATTGTGGCTGTCCAGTGCTAAGCAGATGTTCGTCGGGCAGGATGTGGATGCAGGAGATGTTTGTTCTTACAAAAGCAGCTCTATTGGGAATGCGATAAAATTGCGCATGAGCTAAAAGAGCCCTAAAAGAGTCAAAAACAAACAAAAGAAAAAGCGGCGTTGCTAGGTGGATTTGAAGCTTAAAGACTAAAAAACGATTAATGTAAGCTTTGCCGCTAGACCACCAAACACGCCTTTTTTTTCAAAGTGGACCTTTTTTTCACGTTTTGAAAAAGGCGTGGACAAGCCATGGAAAAAAAAGACAAGTGGAAAACAAAGAAGATAAAGAAACTGAAAAGTAATTTTGATATTTTTATTAATTTGATCGATCACTTTAGAAAAAGTTTAAACAATTCGCTGCGTCACAGCCTTCCAGAGAGTTAAAAAGCGAGACACCATGTTCTAATAAGCTGTCCTTTGGAAAGTGGTTTAAAAATAAAACCTCATGGGAATGGTTTGAGTAAACACGGTAGTTTTGCTTTTTTAATTTGAACACTATACTAATTTAAACACTACTAATTCATCTTATATACAGGGCTACAGAAAGCAATTTAGTGTGGTACACTTCAACAGAAATATTATGAAAAACTATTTTGCTGTCTTTTCTTTTCTTGTAGATTGAAAGAAAACAAAATTCGCAGCTCCTGGCAAAACTCCTATTTTCTCAGCAATCTCCTTTCCTTTTTCTACGGCTGATTTAAGTTGCGACTGACTAGGCACTATCTAAAGTTATTCGAATTATCAACTCAAATGGCTATTAAGCATAAAAAACCTTTTGCAGTGTAGCCCTGTATACGAGTCCATCGCCATTGACAGTGAAAACGGAGATGCCATCGTACCATCTCAGCTAAAAACATTTAGTTATTCGAATTTCTTAGTGCCTAAAGTAAGCAGCTACATTATCCTTCAAATACTTTTCGCTTAAATAACGAGGCATCAACAACACATCAAGGTAAGATACATAATAGACACGCCAACGAAGTCGCACAGTTCCATCTTCAAGAACTTTTGTGATGTTTATAGGCTGAAGCAAATAGTACTTTGTAATTTTGAAGATTAAATTTTGACCCAAATATTCCAACGCACCTCTGCGCGTATATAGTAATTGCGTATTCTCCCGATCACGCTAATGGTTCCTAAATAAAAACACTTATGAACTAAAACCGTTTCTGCTATATATGATGATACGAGAAGGCTTACCTATATGATACATAATCGCCTCAATACCACTAAAAATGAAATAGGAAAGAATTCACATGAGAATGCATCACTTACACTTTCGTGCAATTGAAAATTTGATCCTCCAGTATCGCATCTTTCGTGTAAAAGGTATAATCCAGCTTCATTCTGAACATCAATGGAGTCTAAAAATCTATGTTTTTATTTTCACATTAGAATCCACATGGCTGACCGTATATTCCAGTCTTTTCTGAATATGATCCTGAAATTGCAATAGGCTGAATGACAGCCAGTAAGTCAAAAATTTACTAATTGAAACATGTGAGGTCTTTCACTCGCTTTTCCATTATTAGAGACTCCATTTGAAGACGACAGCCTTATCACGCATCCATAGCCATTAGTTCTCATGGTTGCAGGCGGAAATCGAGCCCAGCATAATGGGGATATTAATTTAGAGCACGAAGGAATAGAAACAAGTCGAGTAATCATCTCAAATGGATTCTGCAAGATTGCAATGATTTCACTGAAAAGCAGCATCGATTCAAGCAAATGGCGACTCAACAAGTCAACAATGTTAATGAGCTGATTGAAACAGCAAAATATTTATTGTAACAACGTAACTGGAGAAGCAAATAATCCTAGTTCACACAACACTAGACTTTTTGGACCTTAAGGTCTTGGCTTTCTGACTTTCTTCCATTCAACATCTTTTGCCTGTCATCAGTCTCTTCAGCAGACATCTTAATTGCGAAATTATGATTTATGGGTTTGTTACGTACTAGAGGTGAGACGAAATTTTTCACAAATTTATTCTAGCTTTTGCCAGAAGATTTTGCATAAGACGCTACAGACACTTTTCAATTCAATCAAAAACTTTGATAAGCAATTCCATTGATGCATTGTTTAGTCTAAAATTTTAATCCATCTCGAGCCTATTTACTGAGAATAGGCAGAAGCTTTTAGTAAGAAACGTTTGTAGAACTATTGAGAAGTTGCTCACCTTTCTGTGGACAATTCTGTAAATCAACCCCGCTGAATTCACGTAAAAGTCCATAGCAGCATCCAACACGTAGGCCTTATCCACCTGAAAATGTGAAGCATAGCATTGCACGACCAATAAACCAAGCATGAACGTCACTAGTGTAACTCACATTCGCCTTCTTGGAGAACCATCTCAAAGGATTTAAAGCATTGATACCGCCACTTCGAAGAGAGTTCAAGCGATAAAAGACGGTGATGTAACTCCCGCCAAAAAAGTAATTTCCTTCCTGGTGAACGATGGAACCGCAATGCTACAAAGAAGCTTCAAGTACAAAGATCGAACTATGCAAAGAACTATGCATCTCTGCCAAGTACGGAAAATAGAAAGAAGAAAAAATATCTCAATAAAGTAATAATTTTCTACCTCGACATTGTTAAGCGGAGATTTGCTCCAAAAATATATTTTAACCCTTGCCATATGCAGACTAAACTAATTGTTACAAGCAAAAAACGATGAAAATTTATAACGAAAGACTCACATCAAATTGTCAGCACCTCTAAAAATACTAAAATATTGTTGCTGAAAACTTTTA
Organism: Subanguina moxae; assembly: GCA_000981365.1. Taxonomy (NCBI): domain Eukaryota; kingdom Metazoa; phylum Nematoda; class Chromadorea; order Rhabditida; family Anguinidae; genus Subanguina; species Subanguina moxae. Next base: position 14,839 of record BBSZ01012719.1, on the reverse strand, counting down.
GACATACTTTGAACCGTAGCCGAAAACCTGGTCTTCATATACGATATCTGCAAGTTCAACAGTCAACGGAAAAATAGTTTTTAAACAAGTTTATGTGTACCTTGTGTCATGTACTTATACAGGTCTATCGTTTTTGTATCCATATACTTAGGGAACTAAACCAAAACTGAACCATTTAAGCCTCAATCACTAAAATAAGAACAAAAACTTGTACCACTTCCTTTAAGACTTGGTCTATTTTTGATAATATTGGCTGCCAGTCCACCGAGAGAGCGTCACACTTGCTAATAGACGACTGATTGTTAGATAGATGTGATTTTGACAAGGATTTACTCGCGATGTCATCCAGTTTCAATTCAAGATCCGCCATTTGAGTTTTTGTGGAATAAGAAGCACTCACACGAGGCGACATTGCACTGGAACCGAGTTGACCAAAATTCATGGACGGACTGCACACAAGATTACGGCTACAATAGGCCATGAGCCTATTACTAAGAAAAATCAAACAACGCATTCCTGAAAATTGGATAGTCAAACACCCGAAAGTTGTGACTAAACTCGCAAAAAACACCCCCAGTCGTAAAAAAAAGCAGTTTAAAATATTAGTTCGTCTTATGAGGAAGAAATTTTACCTGACAATAAAATGGCAAGTGGTGTTTTACGCATTCTTCAAGTTTTTCTTTAGGAGGGTTTTTTTTGTCAAGGCGTAACATAGTGTTTAACATCGGAACTTTGCGGCTCACCTGATCAGATGAACTGATTTGGATTGTATAGCTGATTGTTTGCCACCCCTCAAAATTCGTAATCGTGTTTTTGACGCGCTTTTTGCAGACGACTCTTAGACAACTTACCAACCAAAGTAGCTGAAGTAACAAGCTAAAATTTGGTTGCTAAAGTGCTTGAGAGTCACCTGCAATATGTTACAAAAAAATACAACGCCAAGATACCATTTGAATCTTGAGGTGAGGGGTATCAAACAAAATGCGGTGAGTTTATCAAGTTAGAAATCAAATTGGAAATAAGATTTCGACCAACGTGTTTGTCGTCTGTTAGACCGGTTTTCACTCTAAAGTCAAAGAAAATGATGAAGAGCAGAATTAATTTTTTTTCCAGAACTAAAGACTATCGGAAAGAATGGGAGTTCCAGCCTTTTTCCGTTGGCTTTCAAGAAAATATGTTTCGATTATTGTTGATGCCGTTGAAGATAAGAACAGAGAGGTTGATGGTACTCGCGTCCCGGTTGATGCTACAAAACCAAATCCGAACTTCCAAGTTAGTATTGTTATGTTTTTTTTTATCGTTTAAACCTTATTTTTTCAGGAATTCGACAACCTTTATTTGGATATGAATGGTATAATTCATCCATGCACGCATCCAGAAGATCGCCCTGCTCCGAAAACGGAAGATGAAATGTTTGTAAGTGCTTTTTTTTGGACACAGAACCTTATTTAATTGTAAAGCTCATTATTTTCCTGAAAGCTCACTATTAAATAAAATAAGAGACTTGAACTTAAAAAGTCGTTCTTGGTGGGGTGGCGTAACGCGTTTTTGCTTAACATTGTTATGCATGCTTTATGCTAAAATGTCATGCAATTGGTTTCTTGGACCCGGAATGTGGAAGATAACTTGGAATATTTTTGGGTAACACAATTTGTTTTAGGTGTTAATCTTCGAGTACATCGATCGTCTGTTTTCCATTGGTGGGTAATAGTTAAAATTTTCTGAATTTATCACAGTTTTTAGTTCGTCCGCGTCGCGTGCTTTACATGGCTATCGATGGTGTTGCTCCACGTGCTAAGGTGTGCTGTAGGATTTTTTCATCATTTTTGCCGTAAATTTCAGATGAACCAGCAGAGAAGCCGACGTTTTCGAGCTGCTAAAGAAGCCGAAGATAAAAAAGAGCAAATTTTAAGCGTTAGAAAAAAATTAGCAGAAGAAGGCATTCCGTTGCCACCCGCGAGAAAGGAAGAAGAACACTTTGATTCCAATTGCATCACTCCTGGAACACCCTTTATGGTTTCTTAAGTTCTGAAACTGGCGTTGCTAGTCTTCTTATCAATCATTTTTAGGATCGTCTAGCAGTTGCATTGCGGTATTATGTGCACGAACGAATCACCAATGATCCTGCATGGCAAAAAATTCAGGTTTTTCGCTGCAATTTATTCTCTATCCTTACAGAGGTTTTAGGTGATACTGTCCGATGCCAATGTTCCCGGTGAGGGAGAGCACAAGATCATGGATTATATCAGGTAGTTTTTTTTCTGGTTTTATCTTTTCAGTTTATTTTCAGACGTCAGCGAGCTTCAGCTTCTCATGATCCTAACACTGTTCATTGTCTTTGTGGGGCGGATGCAGATTTAATTATGCTGGGATTGGCAACTCATGAACCAAACTTTAATATTCTTCGTGAAGAGTTTGTGCCAAATCAACCGAGAGCGTGTGAATTGTGTGGTCAATATGGTAGGTTCTTGTATATCGCTAGGAGTTAATCCCAAAAGTATTCTGTTTCTAGGTCATGAGCTAGACAATTGCAAAGGGTTAGTTATAGTAGCATATTTTCCTTTTTTGTTGAAAGAGACGTTATAGGCTTGCGCGGGAAGAAGCCGGTCCAGATCAAGCTGATCCGCTGAAAAAGGAGAAGAATTTCATCTTTATTCGCCTCCCTGTTTTGCGAGAATATCTGGCACACGAGCTAAAAATGCCAAATTTGCCGTTTGAGTATGACTTTGAGAGAGCAGTAGACGACTGGGTAAATGTGCTTTGATATGTTTATATTAAAATTTGGCTTTGCAAACTAAATTTTGTTTTAGGTGTTCATGTGCTTCTTTGTTGGTAACGATTTTCTTCCCCATTTGCCATCGCTGGAAATCCGTGAAAATGCCATTGATCGTTTAATAAAGCTTTACAAAGATGTTGTCTACCAAGTTAAAGGGTGGGTTACAACTTTTCATTGGTTTCTTGGATGCGGGTTGCTAGTGATGTTTAATTTATCAAAATCTACACGTTGATCTTATTTGAAGTCAATCTCATTTGGCTATTTGATATGAATCGAGATCTGAAGCAACATAATTAGAATCATTCCCTAGATGATGTATTTACATATAGTTCCCATTCTATTTAGATGGCTCACGGAAAATGGTGATGTTTTCATGGATCGCGTGCAGATGATTTTGGTCGAGCTAGGAAAAGTAGAAGATGAGATATTTAAAACTAGACAGGCATTTTTTAAATTAAATCGGTTGTTGTTTTAGTTTGAACATTTTGTTCCAGATCAAAGAAGTGCGGTATCGTGAAAACAACAAGCAAAGACGGCGACGTGAGAAAGCAGCTGCTAACCGTTCTTCCAACCAATCCAATTCAAGCTTTAATTCTCAGGGTTCCTATGGTTCATATGCGCCAAGCAACTCGCCGTACTACAATAGCCGATCTTATGGTCAATTTCGTCCTGTTGCGCAGCCTTTTATTCCGACGGCAAATTTTTCAATTCCGCCTCCTCCCATTTTGCCATATCACATCAATCAACAGGGTGGTGGTGGGTACAATAATCCCGGCCAAAGGTTGTCGTATGGAGCACAGCCCTCAGCTGGAACTCAGAATGCTTTCGGGTATGGAGCTCCTCCACAATATAGTCAGCAAAACAGTTATTCTACAAATTCGCCCTATCAGCGTAACCAATATGGCGATAACCGAAGTTCCAATGCGGGTTACAGCAGCAGAGATAGCAGGGGGAGGATTATGCCATATGGTGCCAGCTTGATTGCTCCTCTCTCTTCGGCTCCTGCGTACATGAGCGGATCGGAAACAAGACAACGGGCAGCACAGGATAGATTAGAGGTTATTTTTAGTGTTTTCCGATACAAAGATGTAATTCTTTTTTAAGCAGCAAGAGTGTGCAGAAGCTACTAAAAGACTGAATGCCATTTTGCAACCATTAGGCTCAAAACGACACGCTGAAGATAGTCCTGGACAGGCCCCACCAGCAAAGGTAGATTATTAGCACTTCACTTTAGGCAAAGTTTGTAATCTGTTTTTGTCATTTCTGTATTCCTGGTAAATTACGTTAAATTTGGCCGTTTATATTAGATTATACTGCTTTTTGGGTGGGCACAACGCTCCTATTGAACTTTAAAAGCTATTACGAATTGGAGCTAATAACGGCTTGAGGGATGAAAGCCTTTACGAAATTACGCTATACCTTGATGAAATTTCTGGCGAAAGCCTTTTTTTAAAAATGCAAGACGCCAACTTTTCAATATGAATGGTTTTTAGTCCTTTAAGGATGGAGCTGGAAACAAAGACGCTAGAGCCAACGAAAATAGACGAGGAAGTGATACTGAAGAAGAGCCTCTCGACGATATTCGACTGTGGGAAGATGGTTAGTAAATGTTTTCTTGGCCCCTCAGTCATTGAATAAAAACGAAGTAAACTCAGGATGGAAAGATCGTTATTACAATGCAAAGTTTGGGAGATCTGAATCGGATGCCGAATTCAGGAGAAAAGTTGCGTGGGCTTACGCTGAAGGGCTTTGCTGGGTCATGAAGTATTATTATCAGGTACAAATTCTTCAAATTTATCTTTTTACGAGGTTTCTTAAGGGTTGTGCCAGTTGGACTTGGTATTTCCCTTATCACTATGCGCCATTTGCTTCTGACTTCGACACCATCGCGGATTACAAGGTCAATTTCCCAAGTTCCACAAGGCCATTTAATCCACTTGAGCAGTTGATGGGGTGGGACTTTTTGCACTATTTTTCCACTTTTTATTAAAAAAGTTTTAGTGTGTTTCCGGCTGCAAGCAGGTTCCCTATAATTTTTTAACATTTGATGTAGCTATTTTTTGTAGATCTCATATTCCTGAAGGTTGGCGTTATCTTATGACTGATGAGCAATCTCCTATTTTGGACTTCTACCCCACTAATTTTGAAATCGATTTAAATGGAAAAAAATTCGCATGGCAAGGCGTCGCTCTCCTCCCGTTTGTTGATGAAAGGCGTTTGTTGGATGCGCTTAAAGACGTATATTTTTTGGTCTTTTGGACGTATGATAGTGCATTTTTTTCAGATATATGGCTGCTTATCAGAGGAGGAGATACGGCGTAATTGTAGTGGGCATGATCGGATGTTTGTTGGGAAAAATCACCCGGCGTCTGCTTCCTTCTTGGAGGTTTATGTTAGTGGTCAAGAAACGGGTGAAGGTAAGGCTTTATTTTGATTTTCTTCGTTTTATATTATCTTTTAGAAGAGAAACTTGATGAAAACGGCAAGTTGGTTAAAAAATGGGTCTCTATAGACCCGAAACTGACTTATGGGATGGTTGGATACTGTATTTTTTGTTGTTGTTTTATAAGAAGTTTCTTTAGGGTGGTGAGATAGCCTTTGACAAGGATGCTGTTGCCATAGGGGTGTGTTACGAAACTCTGTTCCGCAATAGTTTGGAGTTCAAGGACATAAAGGTTAGGCTTCTTGCAAATTTGCTCGCTAATGCAACAACTGTTAGGAAAATGCTTGCACCATGGTGGCCTATCGTGACCCTCAGTTCACTTCAAGTTTCATATTCAAGGCCGAGCTTCTTCCGGTAAAATATTTCATTTAAAAGTTTGCTTTCGAATGTTTTTTCTTAGGGCGTTAAGGAAATAGAAAAGGTATTGCTTTTTTTCATGTAGATTAGGAGTCATTTATTACATTTTTCTCGCATATTGAATTATAGGTATTGAAACCTGGAGATTGGGATGAGCGAAGAAACGGTCATTTTCAACCTCAGGTATTTTTGGTGAAGGTTGTCTTTTTGGCCCTCTGTAATGTATCTTTAAGATTGGATTCACTAGAAACATAGCTCATGCAAATGTTTCGTATGCTGGCCATCGCATGTTGAACAACACGATGCAGCAGCAAAGAAGGAGTTGAATTAAGTACTTTTATTATTCCATTGTTACTCAGCGGTTGTTGTATTTATAATTGTATGAATAAAACGGCTGCTGATAATATTATTTGGAATAGTTTAAAGTAAAGGTCGGAGGAATGGCGGGTCGTGGCGGCGCAAATCGTACCATTTAAAATTGTGCTAAGATCGAAAGACGATTCAAGACTCCATGCATTGAGGCGCAGGGAGGCCATTTTATTGAGTAAAATAAAAACTATATATCATTCGGTAGAGGAATGAAAGAGCTACAAAACCATATGTTTGGAATATTTTTTTGAAATAAAATTTGTTACTAAACATTAGCCTAAAAACCCACCAGGAACTTTTTTTTACACCAGTTAGAATTAAGCAAAATCGTGGTACAACTTTAACTGGTACAATTTAAAGTAATGCTATCTCGCTCTGCCCGGTAGGAATGTGTGTTTTGCATGCCATTTATATAATAATGAGGAGGCAAAGACAATTGAAAATGGTTTATTATTTATTTCATTCACAAGGGCCTACTCGTTGCAGATCATAGTAATTTTTGAGATTATAGAAGGGCAAATACCAGGCGATTCGCATTTTTCAACTTGGCTAATCTAGCGAATGTATGAAAAACTTTGACTTATTTTATACCCATTTCTTTAATTAACGTGCTTTGCCTTATTTTTAAAACCATTTTGAACACGGATGAATAGTCAGAAGCATTCTAAAAATAAGGCAAAGCACCTTGATTAATGAAATGGGTATAAAATTAGTCAAAAGTAGAGACAGAAAGATGCTTTCGGGGCTGGCACCGTTCGGGGGTTTTACCCCCCAAAATCTGCTCGGGGCGGGTCGGGGCCCTAACCCGTTTCTGTCTCTAGTCAAAAGTTTCCAATACATTTACTAGATTACACCAATTTCAGGCAAGTTTTTGTTTGTCTGTATCCTGTACTCTACCAAATATGCCGGGCAGAACACGAATAAAGCCTCAGTACTGGAACAATTGTAGGATGAAAGACATAACTGAGAAATTCGCACGAAATTTACGAATCGCTTAACATCCTTCAAACACATTCTTCAAACTCAAAAATTACTATCGTCGACAACGAGCATGTCCTTTTAGGCAGCGCCACAATTTCTTGTTTTAAAATAATTTGTCAGACGACTATTTTTCGTTTTCCCAACATTCGTTTGTCAAAAAGTAGGAGTTAGTTTTATCCCCCGCAAAGCATTCCTTCTGAACAAAAAATTCCAAGTCGCGGTCCCATCAATGGTATCAATTCATCGTTGACCACAATTTCTAAAAGTTTTAACATTGAGCGTTATTGGGGGAGGGGGGAAAGAGGCTATTATAAGAAATAGGGTAACTAAAAACTTACTAAACCAGCCGTTGCCATCAATCTAAAATTTTTCTGCATTAAATTGATTGTCAAACAAGGCTACTTTGGCTGAGTCTTGTTTTGCTGCAATCCAGTCTCCATGTCCATCCGGTTTCCATGTTCGGATTACCCATTTCTTGTTCAGACAGTCTTCTCCTTTTATCTGGAAGTTGCAATTTTTCCAAATTAAATGTCACCTTCTGCTATGATGTATTCGATTAAACATGTGTGCGCCCAACCAAAGGTCTTCTCTTACTGTAGATTTTATAAATTTTTGGCTTCCCAAAAACCGACATTCTGTGGCGAGAAAGTGCGGAAAATAGTTTTTTTTTAATCGTTTTTAGTCTATTAAAAATGCTTAACTACCTCATTTCCTCTATTATAAGAAATACTAACACCCTTTTTTATTGAGTAAACGGCTCTATCTCCCTTCTAAATGACATATTTTAAGTGAAAATAACTTTTTTCGCTACAAATATATTTGACGGGTCAAAACCACAACTCTTCTTACTTGTATCTTCTTCTCTTCTGGACCATCAAAGGTAACTTGCTCAGTCTTTTGCTTGATAGAAGGAATAAATATTTGTATTCTAAAAGGTAGGTTTATTTTAGTTTGTATATTTTCAAAACTTACCTAAAACTCTTTTTTGTCTCTGAACGAATCTTTATTGTAATTTTGCAGCAATCACAAAGTTCTAATATTATTAGCCAGCTGACCAACAATAAAATAAAATTTTTCAAATATATAGAGATTAGCATGGTCGTCTAAAACTTTTAGACTAAAAGTTATACTATTTAGTTGTTTTATATTAATTGTTCTATTGGTTTTAGCAATAAATTAAAACTGAAACCAACTGCATAATTACTTTCACAAAACAATTCTCGTCACTTTTGGGTTGGCTTTTGGAAAGTCAAATATTTTGCCTTGGTCGGCCAATGTGAGTACTATATTTAGGCATACAAAAAAGGGTAGGGCAGCCTAGGTTAGCCGTAAACCATTAAACAGAGGTCAAACAGGGTATGCGCTGGGTCTCGGCTAACATAGACTGGCCTACTCTAAACCTAAGGCTTAGTTGGATGTCTAAATGCAGTACCTGGGGTCAGAAAATACCATTTATATTTAGCTCAAACACATTCACCACCCTTCAAAATCACGATTAAAAACATAATGAAGATTTGTGCGAGAGAGGAGATCTTCTTTTATCAAATAAAAGATAAAAAAAACAGTTGGGCAGTCAATTCATTTCTCAATGATCTAGATTCTTGCAAGAAGAGCAATCTACTATTAGTGGTATTAAACAATGCAATGTAAGCAATTAACAGGGCGAATAACCTTTTGACCAGCTTTTGTAAATTTGGTCAACCAAGGCAAGAAAATGGGTGATATTGAGAAGCTTTTCAAGGTCAAGCAGTCAGTGAAACAATTCCAAGAAAGCGGTAGCAACAAGAAAAGATCGGATGTGCAGAACGCCTTATGAAACACTGGACTCTTGTGGAGAGAATTGCCCCAACAAGGAAGCTGCTGAGTTTAATGTCTTTTTCGTTTTTTGATGTCTTACTAGTAGTGATGCTATGTGAACACATTGTTGCATTGTTCTTCCCTATTTATTTGACAATATCCCAACAAAACTAACACAAGACAACGAAACACTCCTAAAGATAGGATCCAGCAATGCTAGTGCCTAAAAAACTGGTGGCTGTCCCATTCTGAGTGGGTGAAGTTGAGCAAATCTTCCTCGACTTGGCATCACCTTTCAGTGAAATTGCTGGCACATGTATGGGCAACATGTCTTCATTTCCTCCTGCAATAGAAAAGGAGCTAGAAAAGGAGCTTAACCAAGCTTCACTGCAAACATACCCAGCATTTGTCGCTGGACCAGTTGTTTGTAGATGCCTTCCTGCTTTATCAATTCTTTGTGCACACCGATTTGGGCCACTCTCCCTCCACTGATCACCACAATCTTGTCGGCGTTCTCCACCGTGCTCAGACGATGTGCGATCAGGATCACTGTTCTCCCTTAATACTTGGTTTTTTTTAATAAAAATTTTGGCTCTATCAGTTATACTCCCCCCCCCCAATAAATTTTTACAAAAATGAAGAGAGGACGAAGAGATCCTTCCATTGGTAGGTCATACGCCTACATGACTCATAAAAACAGCTATGAAAAAGGCAATTGAATTAATAATTGAATAAGCCGCCCATAATTATTCCTCAAGCCAATAAAAACAATTTAAAGAGTGATTGAGGGTGAGAGTGGTATTGATTAGCGGGTATTAGTGGTATTAAAAAAGCTACCCTTTAGATTCTTCTGAATCGCTTCTTGCACCAGATGTTCCGACTCAGAATCTAAAATATTTTTTATTTGTCAGTTTTTTTTTTGTAAATCTGAGAGAGTAACACCTAATGCAGAGGTGGCCTCGTCCAAAAGCAACACAACAGGCTCTCTAACCAGTGCTCTGGCTATGGCAATCCGCTGTTTTTGGCCTCCTAAATAAAACACTTTGTACAGTCAACTCTCGATATAACGTCACCATTTTTGAAAAAGGAGGGTGGTAAAGAGGGCACTATAACCAGGGTGGACAGCATGGGCAAAAATTTTTACAAAAATACTCGAAAAACAGGTCCAAACCAACCTGACATTTGGCTGCCCTTCTCGCCCACATCTGTTTCATAGCCCCGCGAAGTGTCCATTATAAAGTTGTGGGCATTGGCCATTTTGGCAGCTTTCTGGATATTTTCTACTTTTGCTTGTTCATACCCATAGCCAATGTTGTCGTAGACTGAGCGAGCATACAGGATTGGCTCCTGACCTACCAGAGCCACCTATAATGGATGCACACAGCTGTGGGACAGTTGATAGCATGGGGTTTTAGTTTCTTGTCTTAGGTTTTGTGGCTCCACCCTCCACCTACCCCCAAATTACTTGGTCTTTCTAGGTACATTGACCATATAAGAAGCATTTTCCGGCCATTTTCAAAGGGATGAAGGGATGTATAAGGGAGGGGAAGGGACAATGTAGGAGCCACTTTGTAGGAAATCAACTGGTCTCGCTAAAACCCCATGCTATCAACTGTCCCACAGCTGTGTTTGTGTGTGTTAGTGCTGCTAATTATGCCCACTTTGGTGTGCAGGAATTTATGATCATAGTCACAAATGGAGACGCCATCCAAAAGCACATCCCCAGAGTCTGGTTGGTAGAAGTGCTCTAGCATGGCTATGCAAGAGCTTTTGCCTCCTCCACTAGGCCCAACCAAAGCCACTAACTCTCCTGGCTCTACCACAAATGACAGGTCCTGCAATGAAAAATTTGGCGCTACTCGGTTATAACCCCCATCTTCAGACTTACTCGGTTTTACCACCCCCCCCCTCATCCTCCGACCTACTCGTTATATTCTTTCACCGACTTACATTCAAGACTGGCAGATCAGGTCTGGTTGGGTAGCTGAACTTGACATTCCTGAACTCAATCCTGCCTAAACACAAAAATTGACTACATAGATGTGTGCTGACTACAAGTGTGGCACCCTCGATAGTAGCATTCCTTCCATCAGGTGCTATGCGGCCGTCATTTCGGAACTGAGGCTCTCTGTCGATCAGGTCGAACACCTTGCGAGAAGAGCCTTAATTGCAGTCAGATAACAACTGGCTTTCACCCCACACCATTCCATGCATAAAAGTTAGTTGGTTTAAAATTTTGAATTAGGCTTGGGATTTGTAATTTTTTGCAACTTAAGGTTAGCCAAGACCCAGCGTATTCCCTAACCTAGGCTAACCAAGCCCAATACCCTAAGCTACATTTAGGCTACACCTAGACATCCGACTAAGCCTAAGGCTTAGTGTAGGCCAGTTGTAGGTTAGCCGAAAGTTAAGTTAGCTGATTTTACTCACCAACAGCTTGCATCAAGCCATTCCACACTTCACCCAATTCTCTCAGGTTTTCGCCCAGCTGGAATTGGTAGAGTAGGAAAGACACCAAAAGTCCAGCAGTAATCTAAAATCCATCACAAACAGTAAATGGCGTCATTTGCAGACTGTCACCTTTTCCTGAATAACCAAATGGCCTCCATAAGCTAGAACAGCTGTCAAGATACCCATTTGAAGGAACTGAAATGTATCTTTTACATATTCCCCAGTTTCCAAACAGATACTACCTCAGTGGTCAACAAGAAGCCAACATGTGCCACTGACTTCTTGGCCCCAATCTCCAGGGTGACGTTGAGAAAGCTGAGGAACCTGAGCGACTCAAACTTCTCACAAGCAAATGACTTCACAGTTCTGATTGCACTCAACACCTCTTCAGCCACGTCGTTGGCTTTGGCTATAGACGTCTGGCTCTCTTCTGATAGTTTCTGCAGTCATTGGCTTACAGGCTCTTTCAAGAAATCTCCTCTCAGGCATATTACCAATCAAATTGTAGCTTATTAGTTTAACTACAATTTGGATAGTAAATTGCCTGAGATTCGTCTACAAGAAGTGGGTCAAAAATACAATGCCAAAAACAAGAACTTGAATCAGGGGAACCGGTTTAAAAAAATATTGGGTTGTAGCATACCGTATTTACTCTATTAAGCGGGCATGCTCGCTTATTTTTCGACCCTTTGCTAGGGGGTCCGCTTATTAGAGGGTGCCCGCTTAATAGAGTAAATACGGTAAGTATGACTGTAGGTACAGTTAAGTTTGACTGTAAGTACAACTAAGTTTGACCGTAGATACAGTTAAGTTTGACTGTAAGTACAACTAAGTTTGACCGTAGATACAGTTCAGTGTGACTGTAGGTACAGTTAAGTTTGACTGTAAGTACAACTAAGTTTGACCGTAGATACAGTTCAGTGTGACTGTAGTTACAGTTAAGTTTGACTGTAAGTACAACTAAGTTTGACCGTAGATACAGTTAAGTGGGACTGTAGGTACAGTTAAGTTTGACTGTAAGTACAACTAAGTTTGACTGTAGATACAGTTACCGTATTTACTCTATTAAGCGGGCATGCCCGCTTATTTTTCGACCCTTTGCTAGGGGGTCCACTTATTAGAGGGTGCGCGCTCATTAGAGGGTGCCCGCTTAATTTTCGGCCTTTTCTCGTATCATAATTCAAATGTTATTGGGAAATACAATGAGATAGATCTCTAACTGAGGAAAAAAAAGCTATGACTGTTAAAAAAAAAAGTAGAGGAATTTTTTTTTATAGCTGGAGTGTAAATGGAAAGCACTCACATCATAATACACTCCATACACTTTGGACACAAGGAAGATGATTGGAACAGCAATAAAAGTGACCACAGTGAGGCGCCAAGACAGAGAGAACATGAAGATCAAGGAACCACACAGCATAGTCAAGTTCCTAGTCAACACTAAATGCATTTAGGCTGCACTACTCAATCGGGCCGACTTGCCCGAAATGTCGTCTTAGCTACCGTGTCACAGCATAGACGTCAAAAGCGGCAAAAAAAATACTTGAATAATTGCAAACTACCATTCATATACAAGGACAGGGTGTTAGACATGGTCTGACAATCCGAGTTCAGCCTTGAACATATTTCTCCTACAAGTTTACTGAGTAAAAATTAGGGCTGTGAAATGGAGAATTCTCCCAAGAAATACTAGTATTTCTCCACTTATCTAAATTTCAAAGAAATACTTTTGGTTTTGAGCGGAAAATTTTCGTTTTTCATTGACAATCAAATCGCTTGAATCGACACATTTTTTGTGTTTCATTTACTTTGATCTTCTTGTTTTATCGTTGTTGTTCTTTCTTCCTATTTTCTTGCCTTATGCTATGCCATGCTTATATGCTTAATCAGTTTAGGCCTCTGCATTAGTGCTAGAACTATTTCACTCGCGCAGAAGAGATTAACACGAATGGAAATCAGGTGGTGTCGGATAATGCAATTTCCACGAATGCTAGAAGATTGGAGCGCAAGCCATTCACCAAATTGATCCCCTCACGAAGAAGAAGCCGTCCTTTGAAGTTCTTCGAAATATGTTTAAGTAAGTATACTTGTTTTATGTCAATAAAGATGTTTTATTGATTTGTTTGGTGTATTTGGTCGAATAAGCTTTTCTCGAATATTTCTCCGGTATTCGAAGAATTCTCCGGTGAAATACTTGGAAAGTATTTCTTCGAAAAATTTCACAAAAATGGAGAATTCTCGTATGTATCGTATGTTTGTCATTCGTTTTTTTCGGATGTCTATTCCTAACAAGAAGTGAAGCGTCATAATTTTGGAGACAAAAAAGAAGATCATTAAAGCTTCAAAGTTCAAGAACTCAGAACAGCTGGGAAAACAGTTCAATTTTCCGGCGTCATCTATCCGCAATATCCTCAGGGACAAGATGGCAATCCTCAAAGAAATCCACGAAGGTGATAAGGAATTCAGCCGGACAAGCAAAGAGATCTGGAAGCGGCAGTCCTTCAGTGGTAATAAATATGTATGAATAAAATGTTGGATTTGTATTGTAAAGTGCTCTCACTTAGGACAGCTGAGCCATTTTTTAGTAAATCACTGTCTCACATAGGACAATCCCACTTAATACAGCATTTGGTTGGTCCCTTAGCTGTCCTGGTGGGAGGTATTACCTGTGAATTTTTAAGATTACCTGTTTTGTTCTCATCGAAGAAGCCCATTTCTTGCCGAACTAGTGAACGGAACAAGTCATCTCGAATACGGCGGTCAACTCAAGATTGCAATCTCTTTACAAGCTTTTACAATGATAATGAATTTAAAAAATACCTCTTGCCTGAGAATAGGTGAAGAAACCTCCACGAAAGCCTCCAAAAACTGCGCTAAATGATTGTCTGTGAGGCCTTTTTTACAATGCGACGGCTTAAGCTTAAAAGCATTTTGTCCGATCAAG
>BBSZ01012717.1:0-17723 GCA_000981365.1 Subanguina moxae | reverse complement strand
TTTCGTTAAAACTTTCTCCCCACTGTTCTCAGAATTCCCGTTAGAAGCTGCTTTCTTTTCAAGATCTTCTCTTCTATGCCCGATAATTTGCAACTGCGTTCTCGCCATAATGAAGGAGAAATCCTCTGCGGCATCACGAGGCATGACCCTTCCATTCAAAGTGGATATCATCCTTCCTAGAATATAATTTAATTAACTAACCACTACAAAACTCAGTGGTAAGCTATACCATCTGCGCCAACCGAGCCGACTATACCGCTGTTCTCACAGACCACTGACCTCATGGCTTGAACCTGATGACTAAAAAAATTTGGTTAACAGCAAATCTGAAAAAATTTTAAACTACCTGTTGAAGGTTGGAATCACCAGAGATTTTTCGAGCGCATCATCCTCGAAGGTCAGATATCCAGAGCAAGTATACAATATATTATACATATTGATGGGAACGGTGTCGTAGCAGAAAATACCAGGCAGAATTGGTGGACAAGAAGTAACCAGTGTTCCAACCGTTCTTGGCGTTTGATTTTCATGTAGACAAACTTCAGAGCGAACATCAAATATACGGAGCGTCTTGCTTCGGAATGAGACAGCCACTATATCGTTTCAATTAACATACAAATAAAACGAGAGTAAAGGTATCACCTCTTGTTTCACTTAGCCAAACAGCATTGAGGGGAGGCGAATTCCACTCGGCAGAATAAATTATTAAAGGACAATTCCTAGCTTCGGCTTCAACATCCCACACCAAAATTTTACCTAAAGTAACAAGTTAAGAAGACACTTACAACTGAAATAAATTAAACCCGCAGCAGAAATGCAGGCAATCAAACGTCCACCGGTGAATGGAGACCAATCGACGCTGAGAATGGGGAAACGGCACATATCGACAAACGGTTCGGTCTTTGGTACAATTTCTTCAGCTACTTCATTCTCGGCTTTTATCCTCCTGTTCTTCGGAATTTTCTTGAGGAAGACTTCCTGATTCTCATCGTCAAACACTCGAACTGCAACGGTTGGGTGTTCCAAGACAAAAGCAGGTACAACGGATACAACCAGTGGACCAGCTTCATCTCCATCAGATTCATTTCCGCTATCAGCTTCCCTGAGCTTTGTAACATTTTCGATATTTTTAGGAATGCTGTAAATAGTGCTGTAGAAATTGGTAATCATAAAGGCTAGAGACTCACCAATAAACTAGAATTTTGCCAACGTTTGTGCCTATAGCAAGCAACCCAAGCACATCATTATCTTCCGTCTTTTTGGTTTTTGGTGGCACAGAAGATTCGGCCAACTTCCGTCTTTTTGAAGCAGCAGGTTTTGAGGTAGACGCTACTTCTTTCGCAAAAGCAGAATTGCAAGAATTTGTCTCTGATAGCTCAGTCAAGACTGGACACCAACACATAGTTAGAATGGCAGACACATCAGCAACCTCCAGAATAAATTCAAGTCTGGCATCACAACTTAAACAATTTTTTGTTACAATAGGCCGAATAATAATGCAGTCAACCCTAGATAAGACGAACTTACCTCCTAATCCTCTATATATAATGAGTAGAAAAATATACCGCGTAACCTCCATTAATCACCCACCCCACCCCCCTCTCTCGTCACGACGGTCGGTGGTCAACCATTTTTCACGGCTCAACCACCCGACAATTGGGTACTGACAGCATACTCAAAAATATAGCTGACATTCAAGGCTATATTTTTGAGTATGGTGTTAGCACACAATTGTCGAGTAGTTGAGCCGTAAAAAATCATTGACCACCGACCGTCGTGACGGAAGAAAGGGCAAGACTAATAGAACTTATACGGTAGCTAAAGACCGGGTTCTTATGCCAAAAAGCTCGATCATTAAAAAATGACCCGTTTTAAAAAATGACCCGTTTTAAAAAATGACCCATTCCAAAAAATGACCCGTTCCAAAAAATGACCCGTTCCAACAAATGACCCGTTCCAACAAATGACCCGTTCCAACAAATGACCCGTTCCAACAAATTCTTTACGATTTTGGTTGAGGTAAAAAATGGTCGGACCTAGCTGTGGACCAAACTTTTTGACATACCGATCCGGTCTATAATGATGAGCCTATAAGATTGGCTAATCCGATCAGCGAGTAGTCAAGATAACTAATGTTGACCACAAATTAAGGGGTAGTCCCGAAGGAGGCCCCCTTTACCGAGGATTGACTAGATATTACAAAGCGGAAAATAACCTGAGATCAGAAGAAAACGTCCAAAACTGGATGTAAGAAGCATCCTCCGACATTGAAAGCATTTTTTCATCTGTAAATGTCGATATGGCTACCAACTCGCGACCTAGAATATTATTGAATAGTCTCAAGTAAACAGATTGGAAAATAAACCCTTTGAAGTTCTCCGAGGACACGTGCTAATAGCAGAGACTGGACCACCACAAAATGCCATTTGGCTCAGTTGATGACGCTTCTTTAACTTAGACACTTCAGTTTGTAGCTTACTCACCGAAGGTATTTGACCATCCTCCAAAGTCTTCTTTTTCAATTCATATGCAAAATCTGCCACCTCAAAAAAAAAATTAAGTTGCGGTAAGTATGACCCGTCACAAAGGCACCTGATGACTCTCAGCTCTATGCGCTGAAGAGACATGTTGAAAATTGAAGGTTGTAGCATGAAATATTGGCACTGAATCAAGATTAGTCGAATAGCTTACTACAGGCTTCTGTTCAGGAGAAGTAGAGCGAATGACCACCTTCTTCTTCGGGCGTCTAGGGCGCTTTTCCCTAACAACAACTTCTTCACCTAAAATACACCGAGATTATTTTCTGGGCACTATTATATTAACCCCCCCCCCAAAAAAAAGTACTTGGTTTTAATTACATTGACCATTTAAGAAGCCTTTTTTCACCATTTTTAAAGAATTGAGGGCTGTACAGGAAGGAAAAGGGATAAGTAATGAGCCAGACATAGCTTTGTCAACTGGGCTCTACCGCATAAAAAAGCTCTGGCATGAATGCTATTTCATGTATCCAGAGCTGCTTCTCGAGTGATTCTTCTAACAGGTATGGGTGTGTGCGCATATCAACTCCAAGCCCTTGTAAAGGGGCGACGGGGGCTTGAGAGCTAGATATGCGCGCACAAACTTACCTGTGAGATGAACCCGAGCGAGATACTGGAGAAATAAATGCATTTCAGGCTTTTTTTTTGCCATAGTCCAGTTAAAAAAATATGATAAAAGGTCAAAAAAATTGCACAAATGGGCTGCATAAAAAAACTGCCTTAGCCACAAAGGACCGGCTCAAAACGTCTCGCTTTATCGTTTTTAAAGCATTAAATAAGTTAGGGGAATGGTACACGTATTTTGTGACGGTTACATTCGGGGGGAGGTACCGTATTTATTGTAATAAGCGGGAACCCCTAAATCCAAAAATTGTAGTGCTCGGCAGTGTTCCCAATAATCAGAAGCAAAAATGAAAGGCAGAATGAAAATTTGAAATTTTCAAAAACAGAATTTGTTTTTGACTCTCATTCTGAA
Organism: Subanguina moxae; assembly: GCA_000981365.1. Classification (NCBI taxonomy): domain Eukaryota; kingdom Metazoa; phylum Nematoda; class Chromadorea; order Rhabditida; family Anguinidae; genus Subanguina; species Subanguina moxae. The sequence continues at coordinate 14,210 of BBSZ01012717.1, read as the reverse complement.
TTTGAATGCCTATTTTTTGATATCAGAAAATCGGCATTCAAATGCATAATGAGAGTTAAAAACAAATTCTGCTTTTGAAAATTTCAAATATTCATTCTGTTATTCATTCTGCTTCTGATTACTGGAAACACTGGTGCCCGCTTATTAGAATAAATACGGTATATTGATTTTGGAGGGCGTTATAATATAGTATGGTCATTTTCTGATTACTGTTCAAAGCCAGGTACCTTTACGTGGTCGACCTTTTTTAACTGGCACTTCATCTTGATCTACTGGAATGGGTATTACTTCTACATCCGCTCCTTGTGTGGAAACAATAAAACCGATTGAGTTACGATTAAGCCACTTCTCAAGGGAATATCTGAATCAAAAGCATTGCCAAGTTTACACAAATTCAAAACAACCCACTTAATTTCTTCCACTTTCTTCCATCGACTTTGCACTTCTGGACGACAAGCCGCTAGAGTTTTGGACAGACCCTCTTTATGCATGTTTCTATGAAAGTTAGTGAGAGCTTTTTGCACAGATTCCAGATAATGGATCATGTCACCAGGTTTTGCATTGCTTTTTTCTTAAACGGATGTAACTTTCTATTTTAAGCAAAATCATTCGAGAAAAGTGATTTACCAGCAGTGCTTGAGTCGTTCAATCTGAGTTTTATGCGACGCTGAGATTTCTGGCATGCCGGCGTCTCAAGCTCACCAGTTTTCTCCATAGATTTCTGATCCAGTGTTTTCAAAACTGAGACTAAAACGCTAGATTGAAACTAAAACTAAAATTTCAGTTTTAATTTCGTTTGGCTGAAACTAAAATTTTAGTTTTAGTCTGCTAAAACTAAAATTTTAGTTTTAGTTTTATGTGGTTAAACTAAAATTTTAATTTCGTTTGGCTGAAACTAAAATTTTATTTTTAGTCTGCTAAAACTAAAACTAAAATCTTAGTTTTAGTTTTGAAAACACTGTTTTGATCACAAAATTTCTTGCGACTTTTTTTCGGCTCTGCCAAAACTTCATTGTCCTCTTCTTCAGCCTGTTCCGCTATTAATCCTGCCATTTCGTCAACCATCGATTCTTCATAAGTAGGAGATTCACTTGTACTTTTTCTCTCACTTATTTCTGCATCAGATACATTGCTGTCACTGCTGCTGTTCACTTTTTGCTTCGGTTCACTGCTGCTGTCGCTGTTTTCTGCACAATAACGTGGCCTGTTGATCTAAAAAATCGAGTATAGAATGGTAAATGGAAGTGAGTTTATACCCTTTGACGCAACCTAGCAGGCCTTCCTTTCACCATTACGATGTTTAATTAGGCGATATTCTAAAAGAAAAAGTGGTGAATGTGGAGAAAAATTAGGATCCGTAACTATTTTTTTAGATTTATAAGCATCAATAAACCAAAGTTTCTAAAATCTATGCCCAAAAAAAATTACACGAAAGTACAATGAGCTACAGCTACCAATAAAATTTGAATTATGATACGAGAAAAGGCCGAAAATTAAACGGGCACCCTCTAATGAGCGCGCACCCTCTAATAAGCGGACCCCCTAGCAAAGGGTCGAAAAATAAGCGGGCATGCCCGCTTAATAGAGTAAATACGGTACTCACTTTTGAAAGGATTTCTTAATTCTGAGGCACCCTAGTGGGCAAAAAGATCTCAGGAATATGAAACAATATAGAAACAGAATTTCAAGAAGAGGCTTGGATGCTGAGATATAATCAAAACTAGGAGAAAAAAGGATAAGAACTAAGTTCGCAGCTGGTTGTGATCATATCTCAGCAAACAAGCCTCTTCTTGAAATTCTGTTTTCAGACTCGGATTTTTGATGTCTTTTTGCTAACTAGGATGCCTCAGAAAAGAAAAATCCTTTCAAAAATGACTACTGTAAATAAACACATGCAAATTTCTCTGGCGTAACAAAGTGAGCGCGTAACAAATATTGGCGTATGGACGTTTCGCAAACATTTGCAAATGCAAATATTTGCGAAACGTTTCGGGAATTTTTGCTTTTTTAAATTTTATAAATTTTGCCTTGGCCCCCAAGCTCTTTTTTTTACAATTTTTTTTTTCTTATAATGTCTTTTAAACAGCTCCTTTTTTATTTTTCGTTTCTCACACCGATACAAGCCACACACACACTTTTGAGAATAAGCCTTTAGGCTTCGTGTAGGCCAGCAAAGGTTAGAAGTTAACCAGCGTACACTTTGCTTCTTTTAGGTTTAGTAGTTCATGCAATATTTCACACCAATAGTAGTAAGTAAGAAGTACATATTTATGCATCCAGAGTCACTTTCGAGTGATTTATGTCTCAGGTATGTATGTGTGCGTATCTCAACCCCTTGTATAATTTTTCGCATTTGTAATCAAACAGAGCGAAAAAACTATTATATGTGCTACGACTGTGGCGAGTAGGCAATATCTTAACTAGTTTGCTTTTAAAGTAGTATGTATTTTAGAATCAAACGAAAAAAAAATTGTATCGGTGTGAGAAACGAAAAATCAAAAAGGAGCTGTTTAAGAGACATTATAAGAAAAAAAAAATTGTAAAAAGAAGAGCTTGGGGACCAAGGCAAAATTTATAAAATTCAAAAATGCAAAAATTTGCAAATATTTGCGAAACGTATATGCACCCAAATATTCCTCGTAACAAATTTTTGCATAAATTATGTTGTGACCATGCAGGCACTGTGACATCATTGCTCAGAAGAGAACTTTCCAAAAACCTTTCGCGTGTAACGCTTCTCTTACCCAACACACAAATAAAATAAGTTATATCAAACTTCCGAAAAACAGTGGATTCTCAGAAAAATAAACAGACTAAAGACAACATGAATGATTCATGAACAAGCTCCTTAATACATAACACTTTATAAATTCTCGACTCACAAGCAATTAAGCAAAAACAGATAACAGAAAAACAGACTCTCAAGTTCTAATCATCTGAAGAATTCTTTGAAGTACATGTCGATTCAAACCATTTTTAATAGATCCATCGATAGACCTGTGCCTGAACTTTCCGGTCACTTCGTCATATTCGTCGAAAATCTTAAGCGGTCCCTCCACATAGCACACATTGGTACTATTATTTACGAAACCTGAAGAATCAAAAGTTTTAAATATTCTTCCCCAAGAATAAGTTATACTACCTGTGATATCTATGTTGATTGCGACAGTGTTCAACTGACCTATTGCGAAGAAGAACTCTTTACCCGTCGACAAAATCAATTGTGAAGTCAGTGGGCGTTCAATGTCCGTGAATTGAGTGTGGCCTACCACAAAATGATAAAGTTTGAATTTACACAAAGACCTAACCTATTGCATGTGCTTGTCCATTTAACCAGTTGAACAGCGAGGAAATAGCGATAGAAGTAAGGCTTTCCGCGCGCATTTGCTCCTCCTCAGCAGCACAATCCGGCTTCCAGGTGCCTATCATTTTGTTAAGATCCAACACATTCTTAACAGCTAATCTCCCATACTTCATAGGCTCGTCTAAAAATCAAAGTCATTAGCATAAGAAATTTAAGTTCTATAATTAGGCTATAGATAATTAAACACAAACCGACGTCCACATCGTATCCAGGAGCTTGGTAAAGGACTTTTTTGTCTGGCCAAAGATTGTACACCTTTGGATTAAGCACAAATTCATCAAGATTTGTGCCCTCCTCAAAAACTCTCTTTTCCAACTTTTCTACGTCACTATACTCAAACAACTAAAAATTTATGAGTAAGTTCGAGCCCATAAACGATCGAACAGAAAAGTTTACATTTTTCATAGGCTCAGTGCTTCTTATCTGTAATGCTAAGTCATCTCGCATCGTAAAAGCCAGCTCACCAAGTCTTCGCCTAAAATTAATGTAATTTGAAGCTAGTTGACAAGGTTTTCAAAGTCACACCTGTCATCACATGGAAATCGTTTCCGCACTGGCACAACTTCATCGCAAAAAATAAGATGCCTTTCATACATTCTCATAAAGCCAGCTCGAATCCAAAATGACTCGCATCTAGGGGTGTAAGAGATCTAAGCACATTTCAATTGCACACAGCTACAATAAAGTAAGTAATTTACAAAGGAATACCCTTCTAGCTAAAGCTAATTGAGAATCCGTCTCTGACGCACACAGCATCCCATCTTCCGTAATGCTGCGTAGGAATTCTGTAACAGCGTCTTTGTCATCGGACAATTTGGATTGAAAAAGACAGAGCAACGTTTCCAGGACACGAGTCTTAAAAAATAGGGTATAACAATATTTTCCGTCAACGGATATATTTACACAAATGTTTTCGCTATATCCGGTACCTATATATTTTACAGAGTTGATTAAGGGGATTGCAAACTCTAGGAGTTTTAAAGACGAGATATCATTTGAGGAAAAACATTATTAACTTGTGCCTGATTTTAAAAATCAAGCTGATAAAACTTTAAGAAAACCAACCTCAAAGGTATCCAGTGCGGATTCGGATGGTCCAGCGTCTTTGTAAAACTGATCAAACTCAGCTTGAGAATTTTCAACCCGCATCTTTGTAATGTACTTGTAAAAGTCCAGCGTATCAAAATATTGCGGAATGGGATCCAATTTCCATGCCTTTCTTGTCGACATCAGTGAAGGGTGCCAGCCCCTAAGTAAGATTTAAATAGGACAAACTTTAAAAATAAAAAGGATGTAAGATTACCTGTGCCAAGTCTTCTCCATTTTGCTCCATGCACGCTCATACGGACTGACAAATTCTACACGCTCTTTGATGTTCGGCATTTGCTTAATCAACTCAGCAGTTTTGTAGTAGTCATAAAGTCGAGGACCATAGCCTTCTCTGTCGGCAGGAGTCTGAAAACTTATGTACTTATTTTTTAGAATAACCTCTTCATGTAAAAAACTTCGTTTGCATCCAAAATGTAGAAAAAAAGACACCAACCATAAATTGATCACGGAGCCAACTTTCCACTTTTGACTTTGGCTTTGGACGACAACCTCTTCTATAGTATGGAGGGCGAACTAAACCGGCAGGCGCAACTCTGTACATGATCTTTTTAACCGCAAAGTTCCTGCTGAAATCCCCCAGCAGTCATTAATAGGCAAAAATGAGAAACGAGAAAAATAGATAAAAATATTGCACAATCGACTGTTTATATAGTGCGACCCATCTGGATCGCTTTCTAATCGCACTATATTGAGACAAGACTTTATCCCAGTTAATGCCTTTGTTGGCCAAGCAGATCAAGCTCAGTGTCGCACTATATAAAGTTGATTGTATTCAATAAAAAATATTGTGTCGATAAACACAGGGTGGACCCAAAAATTGCAGACGCTTAAAAAAAGCGGCAAACAGTGAGATTGCTCCTCAAAAACTGCATTACGATACATCACATAGATCATATAACAAATCATTTTGAAAGGCGTTTTTCGAACACCCTGCATATATAAAAGGTGTAATCAATGTAAAGAGTAAATGTAAGGCTTCTGAACCAAAAGGTTGGCCTCAAAATGCAATAAAAAGTTTAACGCTTCGACTAGAAATTTTGCTTTAACAGTACCAAAATAAGCTTTTTGAAGGAACTTTGTTAATGCAAATTTATTGGCAATGTGCTTAAATTTAAACCAGTGTTTTCGGAAAATAAACCTACAGTAGGGCTACAATTAAACCTACAGCTAACCCTACACCACGCCAAAAACCTACACACACATCTTAAACCTACACCTACAGTGTAGGTCGAATTGTAGTTGTAGATGTATTTTTCGGCGTATGGACGTTTCGCAAATATTTGCAAATGCAAAAATTTGCGAAACGTTTCGCATAATTAATAAAATTAAGTCAATATATTTTTTAATTTTTTAATTGCGTGTCCTGAGAAAGACCTTCACAAGTTTAAGGTAAGCAGACACGTACGCAAACAAAAATTTAACTGACATTTATTTGATGAATGTAGCACAAAAAGTAAAAAAACAAGGAATTTAGAAATCTAAATTTTCTAGCAGAAGAGTTTCGACTATCAACTTAACTTGCTCAGGCATCCACTCGTCTGCATGAGCGTCCAACAGCTGCTTGAAACTCATTTTCTGCGCAAATCTTTTCTAAACACAAAAACGAGCGATTGCGGAATATATAAATCCATGAAAGAAATACCACTACAGCCGGATACACGGAGAGCTTCCTGCAGCAACTATGAAACTCGATCAAAATAGCAGTTGGACAACTTCCATTGCGTAGCTGCCTGTAGTATTTCGCGAACATCCTGTCCTCCTAAAATACAATAGACACTAAAAACCATGAAACAGATTTGCTTGCGATAAACCTTAGAGGCGCACAAAGAAATGATTGTGTTAAGTTTGGTAGATACTAAGAGAAGAGCATTTGAAGAATCGTATGGCAGTGCCTTCACCACATCAAAAAAGACTTCCGTGGGCAGCATAACCTTTAATAACCAAGATAAAAATTCCCAACCTACTACTACAAAGGCAGATGAAAAAACTTATCATGCGATACCAAGATTATATCGTGCTATCGCAAACATTGCCACAGAGGATATCAAAGAATTTTCGGCCGATTTTTTGTAGGAGAAGTGCTGACCCAAACTTTTTCGATCACTTCCTTCAGAAATCCCGAGACATGAGACAGATCCGGGATAGCGCTTCTCTCCATCAACTCCATTATTTGGATACCACTTGGTGATACGGACTGCCCATAACGTCTTGATGCACAAAGACAAAAAGATTAAACAAAAAGAAGATATTGATATCCCTAAAATGAGAATAGATAAAGTCATAGACATTAGAAGCTATGGGATAGCCACAGCCAGGGGTGGGCAAAGACCAGAGCCCATACCATAAGAGTTAGCGCGCAGGTACCGGGTAAGGTTACCAGGTAAACTTTCTCAGTTAACTAGTAACATTTTACCCATACCATAAGAACCAAGTAACGCTACCGATTACACAGTTGAAAACTAGCCAGTTCATGAGCATCTCTTATCAAAAATGGCAATCAAGAGACTGCCCGTCTATTAGAGGATTTACGGTATAAGAAATTTCAAGCACAAGAATGCAATTTATTTACTTCAAAGACAGTTCAATTCTAGCCATTACAGATTCTTCCTGCTGAATGGCCAAAAACAAAATGTTAGAAAGAGTTGTGTGTGTGCGTCTGAACTGCATAGCTTTTTCAGCTCCAGTCTTTTTAGGCATGACACTGCACGAAGACTTTGACCACATCTGCGGAAGCAGCTTTCTTAAAGGCCTCATCAACATCTTCAAGTTTGTAGTATGCGTGTGTCAACTTTTTTAGGTTTATCTTCCCACTTGCAACCATTTCCACAATCGTGCAAAATCTGCAATTTCATCTGGTTACATCAAAGAAAAATGCATGCATGCTATTTCCATGCATCCAGAGCTGCTTCTCAAGTGATCTATGTCTCAGATCCGGGTGTTTGCGCATCTCAACTTCAAGCCCCCGTCGCTCCCGTAAGTGAGCTTGAGGTTGTTTGATGGGATCAGCACTGTAAATTAAAAAAGTTCTCACTCAGCTCCATGAAGATATTTGGAGGATGTCACGATGTCAAGCTCCTTAACTATAGCTTCCCAAATTGGGATGTCAGCACGACTTGCGCCCATGCCGGTCACACAAATCCTGCCACCTCGCTTAGTTGCCTAGAAACAAAAGTTTTAAATTTGCTTTGTCTAAACTTCTAAACCAACCCAAATAGCAGTCTCAATACTCGGTCCAAAGCCAGTACACTCTATGGTGACATCAGGCTGACATCCCAAAGTCTCCACAACAGCCGCCGCGGCTTCTTGTGGGCTCTTGCCGGCCACGTTTAGCACATAATCAGCTCCCACTTCTTTGGCTATAGCTAGTCGCTTGTCGCTTAGGTCAGTTGCAATTATTTTAGATGCTCCTATGGCTTTTGCACTGATAAGACTGAGCACTCCAATGGCTCCTTAAATTTTGGCATATCAATTTGGTTGAATATAAAGCCGAAGAATTACCCGATCCACAAACAAGAACAGTTTGGCCTTGCTCAACCTTGGCCCGTCTACACGAGTGAACAGCACAACAAAGGGGTTCCAACATCGCACCCTCTTCCATAGATATATTCTCGGGAAGTCTAAAATTTTTATCCAAATTCTTAGCCGTCTGGAGGATAGGTAAACCATATGGAGAAATTTGGATTTAACAAACTTTGAGCAAAATTCCGCAGGTTGAGCCACCACACGGGTCAAAGCACTGAATTGAGCCAGATCAATGCAGAGATTGCCTTTCCCATCCTTGCAGTATTCACACTTTTCACACGTTATATTTGGATCCATCACAACTCGGTCACCTAATTTGTTTTTAAAGAACATTTCCTATGTGTTTTCACCAACCAACAGCATATCCATGGACGTCTTCGCCAACCTGTTCAACAGTGCCACTCACTTCGTGCCCGATTACCATAGGCTCTTTCACAAGACGAGAACCAAAGAATCCATGTCTCCTAAAGACTCAATAAGATCAAATCCGAAGTAAGAATTGTAGCTATGCAGGAATAGGCCATTTTCAACTGCATTTTGACCCTAAGTTTCTGAATGCTGGCTGCTCTCTCAAAATTATGGTCATAGCGCACTCATCCAAAAATTTGCCTGTCCCTGTAATTTAAATACAATACCAGAAGTGGAGATCAGTTCCACATAGACCAACTGTGTGCACGCGCACCAACAGCTCACCACTTTTTGGAGTGGGAATTGGACGCTGTATCAACCGAAAATCTTTGGCTCCATGAAGTGCAGCACTCAGATTGTCATTAGGGTTTGCTTGTGGTGCCATAGTGAGCTGAATTAGTTTGGAATTTAGGCACATTTAGTGAAAGACTTTTATACACAAAAGTCTGATCAAAAGTCCATTTTGATTGTATTGGACGTGCTGAAGAGTGGTAAAGGAGTCTTGTGATTTTTCAGGGTTTTTCTTTTAGTCTAGGAACAGAGGGTGGTTCACGGCCAGTGCACCACACTTTTTTTTACCAAGTGGCTAATTGGTATGAATTTTGGGCTTTTCTGGTTAAAATGATCCAATGTTTGGGGGAAATTGAAAAAGATGCTTTTTCAATTACCGTATAACCTCTATTAATCCTCCCCTTCTCTCGTCACGACGGTCGGTGGTCAACCATTTTTCACGGCTCAACCACCCGACAATTGGGTGCTGACACCATGCTCAAAAATATAGCTGAGATTCAGGGCTATATTTTTGAGTATTGTGTCAGCACCCAATTGTCAGGTGGTTGAGCCCTAAAAAATCGTTGACCACCGACCGTCGTGACAAGAGAGGGGGAGGCTTAATAGAGGTTATACGGTAGATGCTTACTCCGCAATATATAGATAACATAAAAAGGCTTAACAGCTAAAATGTAAACAACAAAAAAAGCGGTTAAAATTGGCTGACTGAAGTGATCTTTGCATTGGCAAATTATCGGACAACAAGCCTTTTTTATATGCACCACCTTCCAAATGTTAAGGAGGACCTCCTCTTTTACAACTAAAAAAAAAACAGACGATCGGCCCAAAAAACACACTGTAAGATAAAAAAAATCCCAGTTTGATATTTAATGTGGCATGGAGACTCTCCATTGGAGAGTGAGCAAATAATTAGACAAAATTTTTATGATTGTAACTAAGAGGACCGCAAGTGTAGTAGGAGATAGTTCAATGCAAAATAACCGGTTCCTCCAATGTGACTGATAAGAGGACTATTAAGTGGACAAAAAAACTAAAATTTTGATGCTGAACATGCAGTTGTTTTATCTCTGCTTTTATTGTAAATTAGATTTTCAGTTTGAGCAAGTACAGTGGCACTTGCTCAAACACCACTCTCCTGTTGTAGAGATGAAAAAGACATAGATAGCACAACAGCATTGAAAAGTTGCTACTTTTCGCTACTTGCTATTACTGTATTACTAGCTGCATGCCAAATACTATACCCTCAAATGCTTCCCAAACAATATGGGCGGGGGTATAAACTTTTGGGGGAGGAGGTATAATCCGGGAGAGTCGAAAAGTTTTCCTTCAAGGCATTGATTGATGTGTGGCGCGTAAGCAAAAAATATTTGACTCTACTAGATTATAACAGCCTCCTCCACCAAAATTATTTGGTTGGTGCATAATTAACGTCGGTTTTAAATTGGCGTTCAGTTGTTCACTATATATTTGCCATATTCCCTTTTGTTTATATTATTTTTATTCTTCAGCTTTTTATTGATTAAAAATGCGTGCCGACGACCATATTCACCTTCGCCATATTATGCTCTATCAATTTCAAAAAGGGTACAAAGCAGCCAAGTCTTGCTGGAAATTGAACAAGGTCTTCGGTGAAGGGACGATCAGCGAACAGCAAGTGAAAATATGGTTCGAATCCGGCAACACAAGTCTCGAAGATCAAGAAGGAGGTGGCCGCCCCTCCGATTTTGATGATCAAGCTCTTCTGGCCGCCGTGGAAGAAGACTAGTCGTTGACCACTCGGATGCTGGCCGAGCAATTCAACGTCGACCATTTCACCATCGTCCGCCGCCTCAAAAAGCTCGCGAAAGTATGGGAATTGGCCGGATGGGTCCCTCACGAGCTTTCCGAACAAAACAAGGCCGAACGAATCCGAATCTTCAATGATTTGCTTCAAAGAAATAAAGTTTTTGGTTCGATAAAAACCGACGTTAATTATGCACCAACCACATATCTCCAAGCTGCCAATCATCTGCTCCTATCTTCTCAACTATTTTCTGTCTCAACATATCGATTAATCTGGAAACATAGGAAAAAGATGCAATTTATTTTTTTTACACCAATTATTGCTTTATTTGCCCAACTATTGCGGTTCTATTTTCTTTTCAGCTCAATCACGGGTGCTGAGCCCACTCCATTCAGTGTTCCAATAGAAATTTTGTCGACTGAATTGGTCCTGGACGGGCTGGGCGACAGGGCTGGCTTGTTGAGCAGTGCATTTCTCACCTCCTTCTCCACCACAAACACATTCTTGCGCGACTCTATCTCGCCGATTCTACATTGACTTATTAAGTGGGAAGCATAAAAACCAGTTTCCACCTGTCATATATAATGCCATCCACCAGGATTTTACTCCGAAAATAGTCAATGGTTTCAGCTTTCTCTAGATCATCTCCCCACACAAAAGACACCAGTCCAAACTGTTTTGCACTAGTAACTGGCCAAGGATCTCGCAGAAGATCTTCCGAATGGAAATTGACACCCTGCAAACAGTTTTTGTCATTTTTGCTATGGCTAGAGGCTGTTCCCTAGTAATCCCGTATTTTTTTGAGAATCTTTTTCTTCTAAGACCGGCTGGTGTGCAAAAACATCTCAGGAATTCGAATTTGCAAGCAGAATTTTGATACAGTCGACCCTCGACATAGTATTGCTCCTCGAGACCGAAAAAAAACACACACACTATACCATTTTTGTAAGGAGTTTTTTTATTTTGAGGACCTCTGGTAATAGTCAAAATGTCTTTAGGAATCTGAATCTGAATTTTCAAAAATGGCTTGCTTGCCGAGATATGAGCAAAAGTTGGACTATCGACATCTTGAAACACCTAGCATCAGGCAAATTCAGAATCCTTACGATTTTTCGCCTCAAAGAGATCAACATAAAAATGGGCAAAAGATGTCAAAGACTGAGGTAAAAACGTGGTCGGACCCGGCTGTGGATGATCTAGGTTTTTAGCATACCAATCCGGTCTCTAACTATAACTAACCAATATTTGGGAACAAGCAGCGAAATTGACAGCCATTTGAGAGCTCTGAGTTCTTACATCCACATACGGCACATATCTGCTGGTTACACCAATACTCAGGAAGAGAACCGGGTATTTGTTCTGTTTGACTGAGATCCTACACACCAACATTCTCAGTTTGCATCCAGCAGGTAAATAAACTTACAGGGTGCAAATGTCTGGATCAAATGATGAAAACACTATTCTACGTTTGTCGCCGTACTTTAGCACATCTACAAGGATTATGTCCACAAATTCATTGCGCTCAAAAAAGTTCTTGCACTCATGCGAACCATCCTAAATTTTGTTTGGCATAGCAAGGTTTTTCGGACATAGATAAACCACATCCCCCCATTGTGGAATAGTGTCAAAAGGGCACAGTGATTCAGCTAGCTACCTGCAAGCCTTGAGGATATTTCACTTCAATATTAAAGCCAGTGTCCGGGTTGACCTGCTGCAGCACGTCCACCAATCTGGGAAAAGGCAAATGCTCAAAACACTCATCTGGTCCTCCACTCAGTTGCAACTTGTCCAAGTGGTCTAAAGCTTGATGGTGGTGGACCTGAACAAACTTTGGTCTTTATTACTTGATAATATCCAATTGTTCTGGATGTTGGTGCCCATTTCAACCATTTAAAAAACACAGAAACTCTCAACACAGCCTTACGTGTGAGTAAGAAGACGAAAAAAATTTCTCACAGATAGGCTTTACCCAAAAATAGGTCACCTGCAGCAGTCTCAATTGCTCCAAGCGGAGCTCGGACACAGCAAGCTGGTGAAAATCGGTTATTTGGGAGGGCTCGGTGTTGGAAACCAGCAAGTGAGTCTTGCCTTTGCCTTGCTCCTCTGGAGTAGTTGGTCTACAGCCAGTCAGATGCTCACCATTTGGTGTGCTATAGGAATGGTGGGTGTGATTGGGGGATATATCTAGCAATGAGGGAGATCGTTTGGCTACCGACACAAGCACGTGAAAGTCGTGGAACACTATGGCCACTTTGTCCTGACTCAGTTGGGTGTCGAATTCAACAAAATCAGCACCAAGACGAGCTTCAAAGATTAGCTTTTACTAATAGGTTTTTGCAAAAAAAGTTTGACTACCAGCTTGGTTAAGTGAATGGATGGTGTTTTCTCGAACAGCAGAAAATCTTAAAAGTTGAAGCAACTTGTATTTCAAATTTTACCCTACCAAAAGTAGCGACCGAGAAGCATCAAGCAGAATATATATAAAATAATAACCAACTTGGTGTATGAATTGCCACAACCCCTGTGTCCCACCTCCAGAGTTCTCCTCTTTTTCCAGTGCTTCGAATAGCTGACTTCCATGGTCTGAGAAGAATTGCAGTCTTTGGGCAAGGAGGTCACGAATAAGTAGTCAACTAAAGCGCTGGTTACCAAAAGTCAAGTATTTTAAAAAACCCACTTTTTATTTGTCCTACAGGCTGTTGATTCTTAGCTATTAGAGGCAAGGAGATCTCACCAAAAGTTGTATCCTATAAAACAATTAACTCATAACGCTGAACAAAGGAGGCTTTTTCAAAATTTGGATTTCAATCATTGCGATTCTCAGTATTTTGCATCTAACCTTTGTGCACAGCTTAACAGCCAAAATTGCCCGACCTGCAAGCTTGAAGGCATACAATAAGCAATGGCACACCTCTCCAGCAATTTAGGATTGGCTGGAATGCTAGACTGGATTGGAGGTGTGAGCCCATTGGCTATAGGAACGACATTTCTGCTCGGCGATCTGGAAGACTCCGGACGGCTGAACAGCTCTACTCTAAATGCCTGAACAAATTGGTGTTAATTTAGAGGGCATAATATTAACTTTACTCACGTATTGCCTTGTCCACAACTTTTTAAATTTGCGACTTCTCAAAAATATCTCTTTCTTATTCGGAAGCTGAGATTCGGCTTTTTTCGCACTAAAACTGCTTATAACACTTTATTGGTAACACTCAGAAATCGACAAAACAAAATCATCAACAATTTTAAACAGATTATTCAGTTTCCATCCTATTGATGTTGCACACTTCTTTCGAGTCAGCTGGTATAGGTATTCACTGCAAAGCAACCTTCGAGTCAGCTGATGTAGGCATTCACTGCAAAGCAACCTTCGAGTCAGCTGATGTAGGCATTCACTGCAAAGCAACCTTCGAGTCAGCTGATGTAGGCATTCACTGCAAAGCAACCTTCGAGTCACCTGATGTAGGCATTCACTGCAAAGCAACCTTCGAGTCAGCTGATGTAGGCATTCACTGCAAGGCAACCTTCGAGTCAGCTGATGTAGGCATTCACTGCAAGGCAACCTTCGAGTCAGCTGGTATAGGTATTCACTGCAAAGCAACCTTCGAGTCAGCTGATGTAGGCATTCACTGCAAAGCAACCTTCGAGTCAGCTGATGTAGGCATTCACTGCAAAGCAACCTTCGAGTCAGCTGATGTAGGCATTCACTGCAAAGCAACCTTCGAGTCAGCT
>BBSZ01012715.1:0-14380 GCA_000981365.1 Subanguina moxae | reverse complement strand
CGACCGTTTGTTTATCTGTTGAATATTACACTACTGTATTTTTTTGCCTATTCTTGCTCTTCGTGCTTAAAGAGGTTTACATATCTATTGCTTTTGCAGATTTATAAATAATTTTACAAGTCACGAAAACCCCTTTTTGCGAAAAACTACAAATTCGAAAAGCTATTTCGCGAAACATCCCATTTTCGAAATACTTTTTCACGAAACATCCCATTTTCGAAATACTTTTTCACGAAACATCCCATTTTCGAAATACTTTTTCACGAAACATCCCATTTTCGAAATACTTTTTCACGAAACATCCCATTTTCGAAATTCTTTTTTACGAATAAAAATTTTGCGGGAAATGCTGAATTCCAAAACGAAAAATACGAACTAGTATACAGCCTATTTCTTCTAATAACACCCAACCCCCGCCATTTATTTATTCTAATTATTCCCACCCCCTCTAATTTAAAATCGTCTTCTTGGCATAGTGTTTTTGACCCAAATTTTCCAGATGACTTTCAGGCAAGTTACCACCCAAAATATAGCTTATTGTCTTAGCTACAATTTAAGTGGTAACTTGCCTGAGAGTCATATGGGAAATTTGGGTCGAAAACACAATGCCAAGAAGACGATTTTGAATTGCGGGGGTGGGTATTATTAAAAGAAATACGGTTAAAATAAACATTAACATATATATAAATAAACATTATGAAAATAACTATTGTTAACAATAGTTTTAAAATTTCTCTCTGATTACAAAAAAAATACATTGAAAAAATAGCTAAAGATTTCGAAAATTTGGACATCTCTAGGAAATACAGATAAAAAGTTTGTTTTTGATAAGTTTTTGATTAAAAAAATCCTTGTGGTTTTCAATATAGCCAAATTTTGGGGTTAAACCTTACAAACTATATTTCGAATAGTATCAGACTAACCATCTTCCAGCACAATTTCAAGAGTAGTAGATGCATTTAGAGGTGGTTCCCCTCCATCACTCACAAGCACATTAACTATATGGGCAGATTGTTTCTCCCTATCCAGTTGTTTAGCCACTGTGATTAGACCATTCACAGGATCAATTCTAAAAATCTTTTATTCTTGTTTTCAAACAAAAATTTTCTTTTCAATTTGACTGACAAAAATTCTTGTGAATTCATGCCGAACTGAAGTTTGGAATTGTGTTCTCTGTCCTCATCGTTGGCTTTGAGCTGGAGTACATGGAAGCCAAGAGGGGAGTCTTCTGGAATGCGCACAGAGAAGGGGTTGTCTAGGAAGGCTGGAGGGCGGTTCACATCTGCCACTCGAATGGACACGTTGCAACGGCCTTGTAGGCCTCCTTGGTCTGTCGCTAAAATATGTTAACTTTTGAAAGAGTTAAACCATAAACGAGATTTGGGATTAACTATATAACCAACGACTCTACCCCCCCCCCCCCTCAAAATGTATTGCAATCCATCAAAATATATAACAAATCAATTGTAAAATTGTCAACAACATAAAATCCTAAAAAATGTTTTACCTGAGATTATGACCAAAATATTTTGGTCATATGGTGAGAATTCTTTGGTGAGACTCAATATAGCGCCCTAAATTTATAAATTGATGTGGTTTCTATGAAGGTCAATAGGGATGGGCGTGGAAGAACCCCGCACTTTCAAAAATCACTGCACCGCAAGCCCACACATAGTCTTATGCCCATCCCTAGTAATAACCACCTGATCGTTGGTTCCAATGAGTGCAAAAAGGTGTCTGTCCATATGCTCTATTCTGTAGGTCAACTTGTGGTCTAAATCAGCATCTGCAGCTTTCAGCTTGAGCAGTTGTTTTCCTCTTGGGGTATCTTCTGCCAACTCCAATTGGTAAGTTAGTTGTTCGAACAGAGGGGCATTGTCGTTTACATCCTTCACAGTTAGCAGAACTTCTAGGAAAGAGCTTAGAGGTGGTTGGCCTCTGTCTTCAGCCACTATCTAAAATTATTGAAATCAACATAAAGATTCGTTGTTTTTTTGCCAACCAAACCTGTGTATCTTAAATGAGACTTAAATTGGGAGTTTAAAATGGGAGTTGTATTATAAGGTAATATGCCAATTAGAGATGCTTATAAAAGCCCTGCATTTTGTGGAAAAAAAATCTGAGGCAGCCCATAGGCAAGAAGACCCTAAGTATTCGAACCTGATAATCAGATTTTCAAAAAATGGCTTAGTTGATGAGATATGATCAAAGTCAGCCATAAAATCAGTTTTAGCCTCATCGCTGCTATTTTTGATCATATTTCAGCAATCAAACCAAAAATTTTAGATTTCTGAGGTTCCACATTGCAAACTAGCATGCCACAAAGTGACTTGCAAATTTATCAATTTCTTAAGTCATATAGAGGAAAATGGTCCCTGCGCATCTAAGCGGTGTATCCTGCCACTTACGAGCATAAGCATGCCTCTTTAAAGGACCATTATTAAAAGACCAATAAACCCCTTTAAAGGACCAATAAACCATATTTGTTGATGACAAGGGAACTGCCCAAATTCGAATACGCGCGAAACACTTTCTTTGGCATACCCACAAAAATTTTTGAAACAGCATGAGTGACAGGCAAAAGAAGTGTCTGTGGTAGGCGCAGTGTTACCTACAACTACACTACGCCAAAAATTAACAGCTACACCTACATCCTAAACCTACACTGCAGCTGTAGGTGTAGGTTTGTGTGTAGGTCGTAATTGTAAGTGTATTTTTCGAAAACATTTAATAGGCGACGCTAATCTTAATGAGAGTCGTCTCTACTCATACTTTTTTGAACAATTTTATGTTTTAATTTTATTCAGATTCAACCTGAAAAAGGTAGCTGTCTTGCTGCTCTCTGTCCAACTCAGCTTTTGTTCTTAACACTCCATTGGTCTCATCCAACTCAAACAGTTGGCTCAAGTTTAACTGCGCCATCTGCTTCGACTCATTGGAATTAACCAATTTATAATGTATTTCTCCATTAGCTCCACTGTCCTCATCTACTGCAAAGATTCGCCCCAATTCATAACCAATTGCTACATTCTCCTCAACCACTATTTCCCGTAGTCCTGCACCCTCAGCATGCAGAAAAGTGGGTGAGTGGTCATTTACGTCCTGGATGTGAATGGTGCACTGCAGAGTGGAGGACAGAGCAGGTTGCCCCCCGTCTTTGGCTCTGACTAGAAGTGTCAATGGTGATTGCCGAGGGTCTGCAGCTTCTCGCAGAGTTAATTCACCAGAATCGTAGTTGATGGAGAAGATTGGTGAGGAGGTTGTCACTATGCTATAGTGCACTTTCCCTGCAATTTACCAACTTTTTATTTCAGAAATAAAATTGGTGGGTGAAATACCCGAAAATGAGTTATTTTGTTTATAATATTAAGTCTTCACCGAGAGTCAAACCCCCAAATTTGAGTCTGAAAACAGATCTTCAAAAGTTAATTGCTTGCTAAGATATGGCTAAAAGTAGAGTAGTTACAGTTCCAAAATGGAGCGTCCCTTTTCTGTCCTATCTCGATAAACAGGCAATTTTTCAAAAATTCTATGTTCAGATTGAGAGCATCTTGCATACAGGGTGACCCAAAATACACTTGTAAAAAATGAGTATTTTGTTATAAAATTCAAAAATTTCGAAAAACCATCAAAAAATATTTTATGTTTAATAACCATTACAACCATTGACTCATCGATGCATTTACTATATAATAATTTGTTTGCCACTTATTACCAGAGGAACTGCCAACCAAACTGCGTATCGTATTTTCTCTAATAAGGACCCACCCCTTTTGATTTAAAATCGTGTTCTTGGCATTCTGTTTTTGACTCAACTTTCTCAGATGACCCTCAGGTGATTTACCAACCAAATTGAAGCTGAGAAAATAAGCTAAAATTTAGTTGGTAAATCGCCTGAGAGTCATCTGGAAAAGTTAAGTCAAAAACAAAATGCTAAGAACACGATTTTGAATCAAAGGGGTGGGGCCTTATTAGAGAAAATACGGTATATATTCTGTTTTCAATTCAAAAAGAAACGACTTTACTGTGATATACACCCACCCACCAATTCAAAAATGTATTTGAACCCCTCTATACCACTTCTTATAAGCTAAAACCGATAAAAACTTTGTTTTCCACACTTTCTCGTCGTAGAAAATAGGTTTTTGAAAATTTCAAATGTTTCGAAGTAGACAAGCATAGGTTAGCTATGAACTATTAAGCTTAGGTAAAACAGGGTTTACGCCGTGCTTCGGCTAACCTGTGCTGGCCCACTTTAAGCCTAAGGCTTAGTTGTATGCCTAAGTTCAGGGTCTCAAATACCATTTACAAAGTTGCTTACCTTGGGAGACCAAGGCAAAATATTTACATTTTCAACTTCGCAAAAACCGACTTAGTATGACGAGAAAGTGTAAAGAACAATATTTTTAACGTATAAGAAGTGGTATAGAGGGGTTCTAACAAACTTTTGAAAAAAAAAATTCTTCTGAGGGGGTTATATGGCAGTAGAGCAAAAAAAAATTACCATTAGGACCAGCATCAGGGTCCTTTGCCTGCAAGTGCAAAATAAACAGTGGCACAGCAGAATTTTCAGGCACAGTTGTTTCACAAATGTCTTGAGTTTTGCCATCAGCCAATACAAATCTAGGGGCATTGTCATTCACATCATTTATGTTGATTTCAACTAACGCTGTGGAATTCAAAGAGACTGGCTGGCCTTTGTCTATAGCCAACACTTTGAGACGCAAAATTGCCACCTTTTCTCTGTCCAATTCCCTGGCTGTTTGAATGACTCCTGAGTCTGAGTTGATTGAGAAAAGTTGTTTAGTTGGTTCATCTGCTTGTTCTGCATAATCTAATTTGTATTCCACTTCACCGTTGAGACCATCATCAAAGTCTCTGGCAAAGACTGACAGAACTGTGGTTCCAATCTTAAAATATCACTTCAAGAAGATAATATATCAGAAGTCAGCCATGAATCTAAGGCAGTCTTTCTAATTTCTTTCTGCAGACCACTTTTTTCGAAAATTTTGTTCCGTCTAGTTTAATTAACTATTTCATCTTTATACAACACCGTCTAAAATAAAATTTTTTGAAGCCCGGTTGCCTTAAAAAGGTCAAGTACAAATTGAGCCGGAGGTTGCATGACCACTACGGTAATGCAATGTCAGCGTGGTCTTAATCATTTGTTCTTGATCCCTTAAAAACCCCTGAACTCTTTTTTTTATTATTTAAAAGCGTTTTGTATAGCAAAAAGTGTGCAAAAAGTCCTCGCTGAGACTTTGGGTCTTTTTTTGTATTTACTAACCGGTTCATCTTCTCTAATCTTAGCGAAAGAAGAGTTTTGATCATTGTCTTGCCAGATCTTAGCAAGCAATTTATTTCCTAAAAAAAAATTAAATGTGCAGTTTTGTAGCACCAATCTTCCTCTTTTGAATGGAAAAACTTAAAATTTTAGAAGACTGAAGTGTAGCCTTTTAATGAAAACGCTTTTTCTGAAAAGATGACCAAAATCCAAATTTTAAACGGGTCAGCGCCCTGACCCGCTCCGAGCGAATTTTAGGGGATAAAACCCCATTCGGGGCCCGCCCCAATATACTTTAAAAACCCCGATCCCGAAATTGGCTAGACCCCGAAGAAAAATTTTCAAATTTTAAATGATTTTAATTTTTTACTAGCTGGTAGTTTTATAGTAATTTTTTTTGACTGTTTGGGGTTTTCGTCAGTCCTCCTTAATACGCTGTTTAGAATGACTACTATAAGCGTAATTTGGAAGATCAGATTCTTTATTAAATTATCAGAGAAGGAAGCAAATGTGGAGCACGTGACAAATTTATTAAAATCTCTAGTAGTAGCACAAAAGCTCTTTTTACGTATGCAAGGATTAATTATGAATATGCAGCTAAGCTTAAATAAAGTGAAGATAAGCAAGCGTCTGGGAAGAAATCATTTTTTGAAGATTCTGCCAAGAAGTTCTTTTGTCTGGTGAATTTTGTTTCAAATTTGTTGAAGAAGCTAAATTGCTGAACTTTTTAAACAAAGCTCTACCACACTTGAAACATGACTACTAAATTCTCATTTAAATGCTGTATGTGTGTGAGTATGCGTTTTTATGTCAATAAATTTAATTTCTAGTGTACCTCCCATATGTATGAGCACTTGTGAAATTTTCTCCGCAAAAACTTTCGAAAACTCCGAAATTTGATTCGGGACCCCGCGGGGCGGGCCCCGAAGGTCTCCTAAAACCACGACCCCAAAGAATATTTCGGTGGTCAAACCCCGAACAGAGCCCGCCCAAAGGCATATTTATGTCTCTTGTTATAATGCCTGTTAATTTCTCAAAGGGACCCCATATTTCTTTGGAGACAAATGATGAGCACTAAGCTTATACTATTAAAAATTAGGAATTAAATTTTATTACTAAATACAAGGCCAAAGTGTTGTCAACGACTATCCTTTATAATTTCTCTCCCTTTTTAATAATACCCTATATAAGGTAAACCCTTTATAATTTTCTTTTTGTTTTACGTTTGACCACTTAAAACATAAGCCTTATCTGCAACTTCATTTTGAGTGATCAAGTATGAAAAAAAATTAAACACAAAAAATTAAGTGTATAAAAGGAAAGATTATAAAAATAATTGCACCAAAACAAGAAAAAATACTAACCGGTGCATCCTCTCTAATCTCAGCAAAATAAGAGTTTCTTTCAAACACCGGATTATTGTCCTGCACGTCTAATAGGTCGACAACCACTGTAGTGCTAGCTGCTACTGATGGATTCAGTCGCTCATAGGCTGTCACTTTGAGAACATGTCGAGAAAGTGTTTCTCTGTCGAGAGACTTGGCTATTCTAATCTCTCCAGTCACTAAAATATGAATTAGTTAAGTATAAATTACCTGTTTTATCTCACTAACGCCCACTCCCCTAATTCAAAGTCGTGTTCTTAATATTGTCTTTTTGATAGTGCTGGAGACCGAACCGGAATCCGTACGGATTCCTGTCACCGGAATCCGGTTTATTTTCGGGATTTTTGAAATGACGCAAATTATTTGAATTAAGGACTTTTTGTTGCTGTTTGTTTTTATTCTGGATATATGTCTGCTTGTTGTTTTCTGTATGACGTGTTATCATCTCTTGCTGTTCAGACGTACATTTTTTAACCTTTCAGAGAAATATGGTGCACAACATGTGGAAAATCGATCTCTATGAAAAAAAATCATCCGCAGTCGCCGGGGAATTATCTGACTTGGTAGTTTGCAAAGTTTGTCGTGATGCAGGCGCAAAGAAAATCGAGTTTAAATTATCTTGTCTACCTAATCTTTTATGGAATTCCAATTGGAATCTATGGAGAATAGCCTAAGCTTAAAACCTGGTTGGGTGTTGGGGCCTGCTTTACCCGGCCGCGGGTCATACCAATATCTCCTTCCATTCTCCCTTGTGGGAGGGAAATATCTGATAAAAAATATCCATCTAAAGATATTACGGGTAACACGCACATAATGATAATTATATGATGCAATAGAGAAAATTTTCTCTAACCCTTGCGGTCTCTTCTCAAACCCAGCAATTTGAACATGTTTGATTCTTATATATGGTCTATATATCATTCGACAGATAGACAGCAATTTTTCTTTGAGCCTATGTGCAAGCATCAGTGGATGCGCCCACTGGTGCCAGCATTAGGAAGGCTTTCCGGGTATATTTTGGGTTAGGTCATTTTTTGAATTGGGTTATTTTTTTTTAATTGTGTTTTTTTTCATTGGGTTATTTCTTTAAATTAGGTGTTTTTTTAATTGGGTCTTTTTTTTTCATTTGGTTCACTATTTTTTGGATGGGTTGGCATCAGAGATGGAACCGTGGTGCCAGCATCGGTTGGCATCAGGTATGGGACCCTGGTGCCAGCATCAGGGTTGGGATCCTAATGCCAGCATAATGCTCGGGACCCTGGTGTCAGCATCAGGGTTTGGACCCTGGTGCCAACATCAGGGTGCGCGTTCCTAATTCTCAAGCCCCCCACGCGGGCGATGGGGGCTATGCCAGAGCTTTTTTATGTGGTAGAGCCCAGTTGGCATAGCTATGTTCAAGATCTTTTTTTTAAGTGGGCCCTCCTTATTTTTCTATATTAGTTTCACCGTATGCCAAAGTCCCTCTGAGGACTCATTTTTTTGTGTAAGTTATGCTCTTTTCAAATAAATATTGTTGGTATTGTTGTGATCGATACATCTTGTGTACCGTAGGACTGACATGTGAACGAGATTTTATGAATAAGTTTTTCTACGGACGAGATTTTTTTTTTTGAAAGTCATATTTTTTAATCCAGGTATGATTACAGAATTTCGAAGATTAGACAGTTCCTAACATCAAAGGGGAGGGAGGTTATAAACGATTGGGGGTGGGGAGCGTTTAGCACAGTAGTACCGAAAAGGCGGTAAATGGATATTTGTGTACCTGTGTCCAAAGAGAATAAGTTCGTAGAGCGAGAGTCCTCCGGCACTGACAGTGTATAATAGAGTGGTTGATTGGAGTCGTGACTGGCTGAAACTTGGATGACTACAGACCTAATGGGCGCATTCTCCGCCAGTTCAGTGGTGTATCGATCTTCAGTGAAGTGGATTGGTGAATGCTTAGGGTTTCGACGTTGCAACCATCTTTTGGGACGAGACAATGGGAAGGCCTATAGATGCACAAGTTATTTACCTCAATTATTCTAAAATGACGATTTCATACGAATGAGGGTCCACTGACCACGGATTTAACTGACCACGGTTTTTAAGATCATTTCCTCGCCCGGATTGAATTTTTTTGACTTTTTAAATACAACTAGCGTTGATTCAAGCATATAAATCCGCCATTCAACTCATCCTGGGCCAAGTTACATCCTAGTAGCTCCAAATGTTTGTTTATATGAGTATGGAACGGCTACGAAAGTGGGAACCTCCGTGGAATACACGCCGATAGTGACTTCGCTCTTTGTCCATGGCTATTGACTCCCTTTACAAATACCACTACTCCTGCTCATGAAAACAACAGTACTGCTCTCTGCAAAATGCGCCTACTGATAAAACAAGTGATTAAAAAATAGAAAGACGCTTTCGCTCTCTCCATGGTCAACATTGAAATGATCTTGCTGTAGAGTTCCTAAGCTTAACGCCACTGCTACCGTGCTTCATAATATTTGTCGTTTCGTTATCAGCCAGGTGATGGCGAACTTTAAAATGGATGACGAACATTCTGGCTCTCTTCTCTGTCTTTGCTGTCGTCTTCTAGGTCTGGCCTTGGGTAGTCAGCCTTGGGTTAAAAACAACCAGCAAATTGAAATTTCGACGCTAATATCGTATAAGTTCGCTAAGTTAATCGTTAAGTTTTGTCTGAATGATGTTGTAATTTTAGACGTGAGCTTTTTATCGTACGTCAATATTTTTATGAGCAAAATTCACTACTCATTGATACAGCATTGATTTTAGCATGAATAATTTAAAAATGTTAGAACCGTGGTCAGTCAAGCGTGGTTAGTTGACCTTTTACCTTCCATACCGTTCACTATTTACAAATTTTTATTTTATTTTTTGAATAAAAAGAATCTGGGTTACTTTTTAAGTAGAGTAGATCCAAAGTAGATCCAAAGTAGAGAAAAAAATAATGGATGAAAGTTAAATAAATGAAATATTGTGATGATGCATGATTAGCGTCGATCATTTTTGTGCTGAATGTTTTTGTAAAAAGTTAACTGTTTGACGCCTCTTTTTTTGTCGATATGTATTGTCGTTTTAGTAACAAAATGCGAGTTGAAAGTCATCTTCACATCCGTCATATCTTGCTTTATCATTTTGAAAAAGGGTGGACAGCAGCACAGTCGATTCGAGAACTTAACAACGTTTTTGGCGAAGGAAGTGAAGGGCAGTGAAGTGAAATACTTCAAGTCTGTTGACACAAGCTTGGAAGATAAAGAAGGCGTAGGCCGTCCGTTGGATTTTAATGAACAAGCACATTTGTTTGAAAGATGAAAGCTTGACGACAAGAATGTTGGCTAAAGAATTTGAGCTCGATCAACCCACCATTGTTCATCACCTCAATAAACTCGGCAAGGTTCGGAAGTTGACAGGATGAGTCCCTTATGAGCTCTCTAATCACAAAAAAAAACTGGCAAGCGGGAAAAAATTTACAACAACTTTGATGAACTTGTTGTCGATGTCACAGCATAGATTGCGTCCAGAAATGCTCGCTTCTTTGCCCGTGGAATAGGTTGCCTGCCAAGTAAATGGAAAGCCGTTATTGAAGTGGAGGGTGATCGCGCACCAGAGTAATCAATTAGACAATTTTATTTGTGGACTTTTGCTTGGCATTGTTGAATAAAACTTGAAACAAAACAGCCGACGTTAATTATACATCAATCCAATAAATTTGTAAGAAGTCGAAGATATGGCTTATATACTTTTTACAACAAAAAAAACCTGGTGTGAGATTTCAATAAAGCCAGTTCTCCACGCCTCTTCAGTCCCACATCTGTGCTCAAACTTAGCGATCCATTGAGTACGGAAAAAACAAACTCGGTGTTTGGTAAAAGCGATTCGTTCTATTTCATCCAGGTCAAAATCTTTTGAGCGGACTTTAGATGGGAATTCACACGTTTGGTTACCATAAGGCCATTGGAATATAGGTTGGCCAACATTCAAACAATGAGGATGAAAGTGAGGAAGTACCAAATGAAAGCCATTTTTGGGTCGAATACAGGGATCGCACTCATATATTGGAAAGTTGGGTATTGGCGGTTTATGCTCAAAAGTTGTTTGAGAAAAACACAAAAGTAATGCTTCCGGCAAAAGAAATAGCGTCATTAGTAGGCCAAAAAATTAGTTACAAGCAATTTAAATATAGAAACCATGATCCACGCATGGACATAAGTATATGCAACCAAAATAAAACTAGACTAGAAGAGCAGTGGTCAGCCGGGAATGCTAAATGAACTGGCAAGCAATGGCCGACAAGCAAACCCTTTTTCCCCAACCTGCCTGCCCACTTTTCATGGAAGTGTAAGGGCGGGGCATGGAGGATGGAAATAAGGGTAGGTGGGGCACGGCTGCTGGTCACAATCCTTTCACACAACCTGCTGAGTAGAGGTATAAGAGATAAGAGGAGTAAAAAAGAACCCACTACTATGCCCAGTGCATGGCCAATGCCAGAGGATGACCCATAAAAATGAAAAGCCGTCCTCTTTCCTGTTTCTCTAACGTCTCATTGCACAAATTAAAGTAATTAAATTCAGCGATATGCCAATACTGACAAGAGGAGAGAAAACCAATTAAAGCACACTCCCTTTTGCACCCAAGAGCTATCACCATTTTTAAGATGAGCTGACCATGCGCTAAAGTTTCATTAAAATGGCATTTTCATGAAACCCAGCAAAAAAGAGGTTAAATTACGAAACTTAAAAAGGCATAGTAACTTAAGTGGAAAATGTTTTTTTTTTAAAAAGGAGCGTATCAGCTGATTATCGCTTGAATGTTTTTTTGTGTAACAACGACTCGCTACAAGTATGACTCGCTACATTTTTTTTTTAAAAACCATTTGAGTGTAGTTATGGTTTATAAAAAACTGCGTGCTAAAATTTTCTACATGCGGTACTCTCCATTGGTCAAATCTATGTTATTTTATTAATTTTGATTTTCTTATTTATCTCAAAGAAGGTTTATTTTTGGATTGTTATTGTTGCAGAATGATTGAGCTTTAGTAATGCGACTAGGAGGCGCCGCCGCGGCAATGCTGAATCACTCGGGAGGGTGCATGTATAGTACAATATTTGTGGTTTTGCTAAAAAAATTTACACAAGCTTTTATTTTTGAACTGATTTAGACACAGAAATATGGGTGATCGAAACACAATTTAGGAACAAAAGACCGCTCGTGCCCGCCTTGTCTCTAGCTTTGCGAAAAAGCTCTGCTACGATGCGACATCTCGTCGGCACCGAACTTGGCACCAAAAGACAAAATTAAATTTCTGATACGCTTATACGTGATTCATTTTGTAAAATTTAAAAGAAATTTAAAAATTTGAAAAAAATTTTGAATTTCGTTCGATAAACGAAAATTCTCGTTTGAATTTTTGGCGTTTTGTTTTTGTTCAAATTTTGTGGTCAGATTTAAAACCGCGATGGCTCCCATGGGGATCGACAGTTTTTACCCGATCTTTTTTTTCAGTGGGCGCAGAATCGCGAGCTGCACAACTTTGAACATGTCCACACGAAGCTTTTGTGCCATTCCTGACCCACTTTTTTTCAATAAAAGAAAAATTTTTTTCAAGATCAAATAAAAATTTTTTTGGCCGAACTACCCCCCCCCCCATTTTTTATTGCAGTTTCCTCGAGCCAACAATTTGTTTAGTCTGAAGAGACATCAACAAAATTAAAAAATTGTGTCCGGAAGTACCCTAAAAGTTGAGTTTTTCGTACGCTACCAAACAGCGCTTTAGTAGGGGTGACTAGGAGCGCCGCTGTGGCAAATGCCGCATCACCCGGACGGGTGCATGTATAGCACCATGTGTGTGTATGCATATAGCACCCCACCCGTTGTGATAAATTCTCCGCCCTGTGATGAATGCCCGCCCGTTGTAATGAGTCCCCGCCCGTGGCGTTGATTGCTTATTCATTGCGTTCAAAAATGTGCATGGTGCAGACTAAACCAAACTAAAACTGTATATGGCTCCGATAAGCAACTATCTATGGCGCCAATTATGACAATATTTAAATTCTTCACAAAACGACAAAATTCGAAAAACATTTTTTAACAACAATACACGTCGATTCTGATTGGCTTATCGTGCTCAGCGTACCAAGTTTAAATACAAAAACAATCATCAAAACAATAATGACTGCAGAATTTTGAATACCTCTCGATACAACAAAAATTCAAACTGTATGATATTTTAAAGTTTTGTCTTTGTTCAAATTTTGTGGCCAAATTTCAAACCTCCACGCCCCTCTGAGGATGCGTCGTTTGCCTGCCCTAACTTACTTACATGTTAGTAATAATGTTACTAGTTTAACTACCCACGAGGTGTTTAATCTACTCGTAAAGTAAATACAACTAAGCCTTAGGCTTAGGGTAGGCCAGCGTAGGTTAGCCGTGTACGAGCGTATACCCTGCTTCATATGGGTTTAGTGGTTCACGGCTTAGGCTTATCTCACACCAATTATCAGACATAAATTAGCTAAACCAAGTATAAGTAGACGCCCACTTGGTGGATGCAGATGTCAGTCTAATTATGCAAATAACAATGAACCGATGGCGAAAAAGATTTTTTTCTAAGGCGAGTTTCCTCTTTGCAAATTTGTTGAAATCTCGTACCATATTTTCTCTAATAGTGTGACCCTTAAATTAAAAAAAAAAACCTGTTTAAGGCACTGTTTTCCTACATTTTGTTGAGTTGAAACCCACCAACCATGGATTACTATGGATTTCACCAAGTACTGTAATGGTATAAGCAGAAAAGTTGAGGAATTGATGCCAGAACCCACCAACCATGGATAGAGTTAGATAGAAGGTGTAGGTGTTACTTTTAGAAACATTGCCATTTCGGATAACGGAAAATTTTCAAAACCACGCTTTTCTGAACTGAGATTTTCGGAACTCAGTGCAGCTGAATTTTCAAAATGAATTTAAATTTTAGTAGAAGCCGCATCATTAAAATTTCAGAGTTGGATATGTCTAAAGTCTCAAGAATTGTTTCGAATCAGAAGCCACAGTCTGCTGTTCTACTCAAAATGGTATAGTTTATCCTAAAAGTTTTCTTTGACCACTTTGATGGTTTAATAGTTAAGACCGATGAATGTTGCACTGCTTTCCATAAGGCTGTAAAGGAGAAGAAGAATGTGCGAATTATTTATGAACCAAATTACTGCGTTATTCAACTGGGATATGACACTATTGATTTCCTCAGCTTTACTTGTGTTGCTACGACTGTCAAAGATTCAAGTGTTGATGCTCTGAAGTGCGTGGGTGGGATATATGAATTGCTTTCTTCTATTGGTACTAAGATTCAGGTAAAACTTTAGTTTTCGCTACAGATTCAGTCTTCGAACTATCGTATTCAAGGTGAATGCAACGGAAAAAACATTTGCTGCCACTCGAGAGAAGACTCAAAAGCTGAAAGATGAGCAAGAAAAGAAAAAAGCAAAGGACGTAGTTCATTCAAAAAATCGCTCTGGCACTTCCAAAAGGAAGCCAATGTTTTCAAAGCTTAACCTTAAACAATCGAGTTTGCCTAAGGTGGTGAAGCCAATCGTCGTGGGTTTTGAACGTTAAATTATCCTTCTCCGTCCTTGATTTTTTCAGCAACCGAAATCTGTTATGAAGGGGTTTGGAGCCGTAATCGAAAATTCATGCGAAGTAATAACTTAGCTTT
>BBSZ01012708.1:0-12333 GCA_000981365.1 Subanguina moxae | reverse complement strand
CACAATGCCACAAACACATTTTTTTGAATTAGGAGTGCCAGTTTAACGAGGTTCGACTGTAGCAAGGGAGTGTTTATTTGCTAATAGTGTTCACTGTTATTATGTTGACTGACTTTGACTGTATTAGCACAAATTAAAACAAAAAAAAAAAGACTTTATAACTATAATTACTAAGATATTGATTTATAACTGCCTGATAACATAATCACTGGGCAAACAATCAACCAGACATAAAATATCCTGTTTTGTTTCCAATTAAAAAAAAATGCATTTTTGTGATGTCTTTTTTCATGGAGCGCTCCTTGTCTACAAAACTGGATCAGACTAAATGAACAAACAGCAGCAACAACCAAAATGGCATTGATGGTTCACTTGTAAAAAGTGTTCATTTATTTTTCTATTGTGCAACCTTTTAAATGCAATATTTTCACGTGAATTTGTCAAAATAATACTCAGGTTAAAAGCTCCACCATAATGGTGATGTGTGGCTAGGGCTGTGGCTGCAGTGTGTGGCATTTTCGTGTCCACAATGGATAGTCACAGCCACAGAGTGGCCACAATGGGGAAACCTGCTTAAATTAGTAGAAAATAATACAAAAATAAGGTACCGACAAAATATTTTCCTTAAATCCAATTTTGGTTGAAACCGGCCACAGACTGTCCTTCTATGAAGTGTGGCTTTGCCTTTATTTAGGCTCCAGCCAACCAAAGAGGCGTATTGCTGTCCTTAAATCGAGTGTCTTTGTGCGGGGTGGCCTTAAATCAGAATGTGACAACATAAAAAAACAGCATGCAACCTGAATTAGTTTGTGTGTCAATAGAAATAGAATAAGAAAGAAGAATTAATATATAGAGTTCTTGCTTGCAGATAGTGATACCGGAATAGTACTAGCTTATCACTTGGTGTCTGTCCTTTTACTACTGCCACACACTAATCTCTGCCTTTTGTATTGCTGATTACCGTTGGTGGGTCGGTGTAGACTCTGAGGAGCACAACAAATAGGCAATATTGATGGCAGGCAGCGGGACAAGTCAATCTTATACAGAGACCTGCATCTGTTAACTATTCAACAAATAGTAAAAATAGTCAGCTTATTGTCTACGAGTCGGTAATCTACACTTAGCAGTGGAATGGATAACGAGAGAACAGCTTCAATAAGTGAATTACCACTGGCTTCTTTGGGAAGAACACATGATATAGTCTCCCCTGCTTATCCCTATTTGCATTTAGATGCAGAGAAAGTGCTCGATAAAATGGGCAAGTATGGCAAATATCAGATGTTTATTTATGCAATGGCTAGTCTCGCCTATTTCCTCTTTGCTGCTGAAACCATGGTAAGACTTTTTTGAAGAAATTATACACAACTATGCCTTTGTGGTTTAGGTGATGTCCTTGATTGCTGTGCAACCAGACTTCCAATGTATTTTGAACAGTAGTGAAGCTTCAGTTTCTGTGAGTGATACCAATAATTGGCTAAAATACCAGGCCTGTATTAAAAAAAAATTATTCTCCGCCTCCGGCCGGAGGCATTTTCCTTCCCTCCTAACTTCCGAGGAAAATTTTTTTTTCGGCCAGACAAAGTGAAAATTCCAACCCGTTCATCTTGTACTTGGCAACCTTTTTAGTCTCTAAGAATATCATAAAAAATAAAAAGAGATTGCGGAAAAACTGCGCAATCGCCGAATTCGATGTTTCGGAAAGAAGTGGCGCTTTATTAGGTTGCTCGTTTGACGTGCGATAAGTTGGCGGAAATGGGCTGGGAGGTGCTGCCACATGCTCCATACAGTCCAGACATCTCGCCCACCGACTTCCACTTGTTTCGGAGCTTGGAGCATTGGATCCGTGGCAAGAAATTCGATAATCGCAACGAAGTGGAGGCGTGCGTCAAGGAATTTTTCGATTCGAAGGCCGCTGCTTGGTACGCTCGTGGCATCAACCAGCTTGAAGAACGCTGGGAGAAGTTAATAAAATCTGGTGGAGAATACTTCGATTAACTTATTTTTGATTTTAGTTGTTGTTGTTTGTTGTTGTTGTTGTTGTTGAAATAAACTTTGTTGAAAATCAGACAAAACTTATGTAACGACCTAATAATATTAGGCTTTTGCATAGGCTTTTAGACTGAGGCTTTCTAAGCATATATCTAATACCCCTATATATCAGGTCTTATATATGGGTCGCTCGCACTGAATTTAGATTCAGCAGCCTTAAATTGATTAGATCTTTTTAGTTTATTAGAAATGCTTAAAAGGGTCTAAAACAACAGGGTAAACAAAGCAAAAAATTGTTAACCAAAGGGACAGAGCCAAATTTCATGTTACCTTGTGGACTAGGTGTGCTCAGCTCACTATTTGTCTCCATACTAATCCTAGGAAAGGCGACTAAATTCATTTTCTCAAACGGGAATATAGATTCCGTTTCATCCACCTCCACTGGCTCGTCCAACAAACGCATCAATTGGGGTGTTAGTCCGCTGGAGTAGGTTTCCATGGCTTCTACATTGAAAGGGGCAGTGTTAATAGCCGGTGGTATGGTCTTAATTGCTGCAGGAGTTGTGGAGATCGCTGTAGCAAAAGTGGTTTCATTGGACTGGTCTCCACTAACTTCAACCACTACAAATATAGTAAAAAATATTGAAATTGTTAGCTTAAACGGTTTGCTCCAAGGATTAACAATAAGAAATGGACCTTTTTTAGACATGATGTGAATGAATTACTTGGAAACAAAAGTGGAACAACCGTTCATATTTGAGTAGCTGTGTTCGGAAGGGAAAAAGCAACAGGAGGAGGAACAAGAATGAGGACAAATAGGTGTGGGTTTTGCTGGGCTGTATTTACACCTATCCGTTTCCTATCTTTCTTTTCTCTTGCAAGCAGTCTGATGTACTTAGTGGTTAATACACGACTATTTGACTGCAACAAAGTGTTCTGTCACCTATTTAGGAGCAGGATTCCGAAAACAGGATATAACCACTTCTTTGCCTCTATTTTGATCCCTTCTATGATGTACATTGCGGTAAGCAAGGCTACAGCTAGAGATGCAAAGTGGGAACCACTAGGCTTCCAGTACAAAGTTTCGAGTCAGAGTCAAGTCTGCATTCGATACCAAGGTTTTGCCGCAGACAAACATTAAAAGTGCCCAAATAATTTTTGAAACAGAGCCAGAACAGTCGATATTTAGGGAGATAGAAGTTTATAATCCAACATAGTCTAATTGTTTACTTATGTCTAACTAATCACACAAAAATTTCTAAATATTGCACCGTATACTTCTTCCACAAAACTTTGTTGAATAAAGATCTCATCGCCACAGACAAATCACGGTCTCTATTGTCAACCTCAATCACATAGATGTTAGTCAACCTTCTCAGGGTGGGTTAATCTCCATTAAAAATTCTGCCTCTCTTCTCTGTCTTTGTTGTCTGGCCTTTGTTAATCTTCTCTTTAGTTTTGATTTCAGTTTTGGGAGGGGGCGTATAACTGAAATATAGCCGAGTAGGTCTTAGGATTTGGGAATGGGGAGCATAACCCAGTAGCGCCAAAAGTTGCATCTTTTGAGTGAGGATCCATCAATTCTTCTTCCAGTAACGCTCCCACTTTGATTCCACTGGCTGTTCTATTCGTGCCCTCTTGAACAGTTAAGTTGTGCTTGGTGAATTTTACTTGAGAGGCGGTGTCGACCTTCATCCTTAAGACATCAATATCAAAATTGGCAAAAGATATCAACAAATGAGCTAAAAAAATGGTTGAACCCAGTGGTGGGTCGATGTTTTTGGGGTGATGGATAAACGAGGTTCAACTGTACTCTTGTTCAAAAATATCAAAAATTTTTTTGAAAAAACAATAGCCCACTGTCCTAGGGCCCTAACCATGTCCCACGCCGATAGTTATGTATCAAACGTTTCTTCTAAAACCAGCAATTGTACATTGTGATTCACTGCTTATTCATTTCCGGATCAAGTGGATCAAGCCCCCTCCCTCCAATTTCTCAACCATTTTGGGAAATGTTCTCATCATACGAGCACTTTTCGTCTTCTATCCATCCCCACTGCTGACGACACTTCTCATAGATGCAGTAGCAGAGGCCTAGGCAGTAATATGTTCAAAAGCCAAAAAAAACACGAAAAAGCATAGTTTTACCCCGGGCGGTTAGTTCTTTTGTGTGGGAGAGAAGTGAAGCCGCTGTTGAATTGCTCAGTCTGTTGCAGAGGAGTGCTTTGCAACCACTTTTCTGTCTAATCACCACCTAAAACCAAGGAAAAACATGTAGGTGAGTAATAAGCACACACAAATATTTGCTTTTGAGAGTTTATTTGACGGTTTCCACGTTGGGATAGAAACATCCTAGTAAAACGTCTTGGTTGGCTGCTCTATTACCTATTTATTATGTGAGTGTATGGAAGAAAAGAGTGCTCCTTATTGTGTAGTGCGCTTTGTTTTGTTGATCGGTCATTTGGGAACAGTTGATCCCAATTTAGTTTGACTTCTATCCATGCATTATTTAAGTGTGTTGAGGAAAGGCAGGCTGGGAGGTTATCTGCACACTTGATCGGGCGATTGGGGTGAATGGTCTTGCGAACCAGGTTTTTATAGATGGCTACCAATTTTAGTAGCATTGGGAGAAACAAATGTGTTCATATTTTTCTAAATCTTGTGCTTTTTTTGCTTCGTTTTTTATTTTCTTATGTATTATAATTTTATGCTATTTTATTTGTTATTTATAGCATAATTTTAATATTTTACAATTCTGTAAGCCTTATAGAAAACAACTTATAGGTGCTAGTGTAGTATAACCCCACCCCCACCCCTAAAACGTAACTGCCATAAAATACATGTACCATCCGCCCCTAGCATATTTTGCTACCCTAATATTATTTTTTTTGGTGGGGGAATATAATCCACTATCTTTGACTTTTTTTTGTTATGTTCGCATCACTAACAAACCACGTTCCATTTCATATTTAACATGTTAAAAAATAACATAGACGCTAAAATTTAGCCCTAAATCTCAGCTAGATTTTGTGCAATCATGTCTATGTGAGTTGACAACATCCATACAGATAAAACCACAATAATAGCATAATGACCAATGAAAAAGACGACCCCATAATGGATACTACCCTTAAAATATATCAACATCATCTTTATACTATTTTTTGTCTCTGGCTACTTTCCATGCTCACCAAAAAAACTATTATCTGTAGTTCGGAAAAGCTTTTGTTTGAGTTTGCGAGCTGGAGAACAACTGTTCAACCAGCCTTTTCATCAGAACAATGTCCGTTTTCCCATGTTCCCTTCATTATTCAGGTGAGATTTGTTTTTCTTGCTGACCAAAAAAATACTAAATCGGTAGAAACTGACATAGGTTTTTCCCAGAGTGGAAAATCCAGCACCACCACATTCCAATACAGGATCACCACCCAAGGAAAGTCTCTTTTGTTGACAAAAAGGCCAGTAACTTTCAATGATATAGAGTTAGTCACAGCCGCGGTTGCAAGTCAATTCATCCTACTGGTTTTTTTATGCATTCTGGAATATCTATATAAGTGTGTTTGCCATTTTTTACTATTAAGCTTTTTAGATGTCCCTTTTCTAGTACTTTTCATTTCAGATCCTTTTTTATCCCTTGTTTTTATCCCACAGTGCCCAAGACATTCAGGCTTCTATTCATTTACTATGCTGAAGGATCGTTTCTGTTGTAGTACTCTATCAAAGCATGTTTTAAGGTGCGACCTACTCTTAGCTTGAGCATAGAACTCCAGCCGGACTTGAAGTACGCAGCCAGTGTAATCACCTCAAATAGTTATCCTGTTCCACCTTTCAATGTCACCGTGTTAGAGATGTGCGCACAGACTTACCTGCTCTTTTTGGTGCAAGCTGCACATGCCTTTCCCTTCAAAGTAGAATAAACAGCTAGTTTGCCAAGGTGTTAGCAACCTCTTATTAGAAAAAACAATGAGTTTCGGTAAAAAAAACTGCCCTGGTCGGAGTTTTTGCGATACGTGCTTGATTTTTGCACATCTCTCATCCAACTTTCTGCGGGCCATTCCGGAAAAATACGAAACTTGAAAAATTGAAGATATTTTCCCGCCAAATTCAAAATTTTTGGTTTTTTTGACAATTTTTCAAGAGCACAAAAGTAGGTATTAAAATGTCTTTTTTGGGGGGTTAGTAATTTTTCTGAAAATTACGTAGTATAAGCTTCAAAATGAGTGTAAAAGCCCATATGGATGGTTGGAGGAATTTACAATATGGGCCGAGGAGAGTACAATATGGGCCCAAGAGGGCACAATATGGTCCAAGACGCAACGCGCAGCGTTGCCTTAGGCTCAGTGTAGAACGCGAAGCGTTTCTTTTGCCCAACTAATACTACTTTCTTGGAGCGGGTACTCTCTAGTTTGACTTGGAACTTTTCTTTTAGTTTCACCACTTCCAGTGAGAATACTTTTTCCTGTTGCTGCTGCACGCTGCACCGCTTATTTATGATGTTCTCTTTCTTTAAAAGGAGCAGAAGGATTTATGAAGGTGATTATTGCCTACAAAAAAAGAGAGTCACTTTCCCCTTGATGATGCAGTCCAACGGAGCTGGTCTTTAGTCGCTGCTGTTGGTTTTTATCTCCGGCAGGTGAGACAGTGACACGTGTTATTTATCTTCAATCTGGAAGTAAAAAAAGTCTATTTCTAAGGAAAGTGGCAAATCAATTTTTTACTGGACTAACTATGATTTTATTCGATTTAATTTATCTTTGTCAAATCAATAAAATCAAAGCAAAAAAAAAAGTTCTGGCCCTAGTATCGAATAGGTGCCCATTTTCACCGTGCTTCCCCTGTTGTTTTACATCTCTAAGCATTTCTAATATCCAAAATAGATATAAAAAAGCTTAGTCGTATGCCTAAGTGTAGTACCTGGGGTCAAAAAATACCTTTTACGAGGTCAAATGTGCAATTTATTTTGAAACACTTTGTAAAACAAACAGGAGGCAGAATACTATAAAAAAACAAGTTATGAAGTCAAGAACCACTCCATTTCGTTCGTTTATTGATAGAATTATTAGTGGGGGTGGAGAGCAATCAAAACAATCCATTCAATTTTGAGAAGAACATTCCCAGTGCTCTTATCGTTTGTGGGTAGCATCATTTAGGTCATGACTTTTGGCTTGTCTTTGTAAATATTGAGAAAATTCTTTTTTCTTTATTTGCAATTTAGTAAGCAAAAAAATTATTGCAAACAACAAGTGTTTCACGTCCTGATTTGGGAAAATAGCTGTTTGCTATTATTGTTTCAGTAAACAATTTGTTTAAAGATAGTTCTCATTAAGACAGGTTCTATTTATCGCTTCTAGTGCGTGTATTTGATTGGTTTTAGTACTTTCCGACTAATTTTTCAACAGCTCCAACAAATCCACAATTTCTCCAATTCACTAACATCATTTAACAATTTTTTATAGTTCTCTATATTCTATTTCTCTAGTAAAAAAAGAAACAGCCTATCAAACATACCAGTGTTTGATGTTAACTATTTTTTGAGAGCATCCAAAGTTTTTTGTGACCGCTAAATCCGAGAACATTGTTAAAAACAGACCTTGAGACGACATTTAGTTGGCTGAAGCGGACGATTCCTGATAATTGGCAATATGATAGACTCATTTGCTTTCTGCAGCAGATGTCTTATCATCAATATAAGACGGGGTCAAAAGGTTAAGAAGAAAACCGACAGCGGACTAGCTCGAAGAGACCACTTTTAGTACTGCCCTGTGTGCTTCTCGGCTTTTTTCATTAAAAGTGAGTATTTATTTGAAATAAGTACTTTTATTTGAAAAAAATTTCGAATAAGGTAGAGAAGTCATTAGTGTGACTATAAAATATTCGAGCACCGCCTGCTTTCTTAACCATACTCAGGTCGCTTTTGACGCAATTCATAAAATGGACGA
Organism: Subanguina moxae; assembly: GCA_000981365.1. Lineage (NCBI taxonomy): Eukaryota > Metazoa > Nematoda > Chromadorea > Rhabditida > Anguinidae > Subanguina > Subanguina moxae. The sequence continues at coordinate 4,405 of BBSZ01012708.1, read as the reverse complement.
TATCTCAAGCAATATCGCTCTTATCGAAAAACTAATTTCAGATTCAGATTCTCCGATAAATTTTGCACCAGAAGCAGCCGGTCTTACAGGCAGGGCTCGACGTGTTAAACTTTATTGTCTGAGCTGTTTTTCAACAACTTTTTATAATTTTCTTTTTTGCGGGTAGCGCTGGATGTTCTGTTTAATGAATTACCAGTTGACTCAATATACTTTTTGTGGACTGTCTTTGTGGACATTTCGGCAGATATGGAAAGCAAGTGAAAACCGAATATCATAAGAAGTAGGTATGGAATGCAGGGCCAATCTTTATTGATAAAAAGGTTATAGGTACACTGTTACACTGCAGGTTACACTGCTTCAAGAGGAGTTTTGGCTAAACTGTATTATTATGTACAACCTCAAGCCTTCTACGCCGGCTACGTCATCGGAGTGGGCGCGGGAGGCTCGAAGGATTAGAGATGCGCGCACAGACTTACTTTCGAGATGAATCCGAGCAATACTTTTTACAAATAATGCCTCTAGAGACTCTTTTCGCTAAGTTTAGTTTTTCAGGTGTGCAATTTGTTGTTTTAATTTCTTTTTCAGTTAAAACAACAAAAGCATTCTTTTTGAAGCAAAAATCACGCATTGCCTTGTGCGGGGAGTGGAGTGCGCTTGATTGATCATTTGGGGGATGCTAACATCCAGCCAGTCACCTTCTAAAATTGCTCGATTATAATCTCTTAGGGGTGCTCCTCCAATCGGAAACCGGTTTTTCCCCATGATGGAAGACTGGATAATGGTGGTGGGGCTGCTGAAAATGAAGGGAAGCTGTTAGCAGTGGAGCCACCACTCCTCTAATAGTCATTTTTTGTAGTAGGTGTAATTGTTTGCTCTAACTGCTGCTCTTTCTTGAAGTAATAGCCGGGCTGGTGTGTTTAAGGTGGATTCACTGGGTAAATCTTTTTCAAACAACCCATTTGTTGATCCCTTCTTGCTGTTGCTTTTGGGATTATGTTTGTATTAGTTTTCTTTTGAAAAAGCTTTTCTCTTTTTATACCGGTATTTTGCTGGTCAAAATGTGTCAGATTTTTGCAATGTTTATTCTTTTTGGATATAATGCCCTTTTTGACCATTTTGTAGTATTTTCCTAAAGCCTTCTCTATACTTCGGCAAAACACATTTCATAAAACAAACTTAAAATGGCCTGAATTCCAAACTTTTTTAAAGTATCTTTAAAAGCTCTTATTACCAAAATGTTCGCCAGATTCTGCTGATCATTTTGTGTACAAGGTTTCTTAAAAATACAATAAAAATTGTTGATTTTAAATCATTTTGAATTTGTTTGTGGCTAAAATGAAATAAATTCAGAATAAAATGAAATTATGAAGTCTTTTTGGTTTAAAATTCTGGCTCTCTTCTCTGTCTTTGGCTCTGGCTTTCGCTTATCTTCTCTTTTGTTCTAATTTTCGGCTTTACGTTAACGAAATGACATTTTTCATCTTAAATCTTCTCATTATAAATTTGTTTAAAAATTTATTGTAATTTTTTTTTGAAACAAAATGAATTTTGTGAGTTTAAATGAAATTTTATTTCATCCTGATTTCAATTTCATTTTGGAAAACAGTGATAACATGATATAATGTTCTTAAGTGATGTTGTTGTTGCTCAAAGTGTACTTTTGTAATAATTGATTTTGTAAAAACTTTTTTGCAGGGAAGGCAGTGGTGACTTCTTTATTTGTGCTAAGTGCACCACCAAATAGTGCTACTGCTGGTCGCTCTAGAGATCAGAATAGTTGAAAAAGAATTGTGCCACTTTAATATTTTCGTGGTGGAAACAAGAAATTGAGCCAAAAGATGTCGTTACCGATTTTTGCTAAGAAAGTGAAAAAGCTGGCCTCCATGCACATTCTTAATTTTAAGTTGCTGCTTAATGGTGAGTTTGCATCAGCCTTTTGAAGTAACAATTTTATCACTGTTTAGGCAGAGGCTTCTCGAAATTCAAGAAGCAGTACAAACTAAAAGGGGAGATGGGACAAGGCGGATTTGGTAATTTTTTGAATTCTTTGCAAAAATATATGGTTTTTGGTACTACTGTATTAATTAAATAGCCCCCGTAAGGGAGATATTTATATATTCTTTAAAGAGGGGGCTATAATACAGTAGAGTCGGTTTTTTTACAGTTTAATGCAATAGTATTCATGAAATGGTTCTTTTTAATAAAAAAAATTAGGTTATACCCCCCCCCCACAAATTAAGTTTTCTAAAATTACTTAAAATATTTTTACGTAATAATTTTGGTATAAAAAGGCCAAAATACCGTAAAACCTCTTTTAATACCACCCCCTCTAATAATAACCCCCCTCTAATAATTTCTCTTAATCTTTTGACCAAATTAAGGCTCATTAAAACGTTGAAAAATAATAACCCCCCCTCTAATAATAACCCCCCTCTAATAATACCCCCCCTCACGGAGAGGGTTGAAAAATAATACACCCGGAGGTATTAAAAGAGGTTTTACGGTAGTAACTTGGAGGAGAATAGGGGCTGAATTGGGATGGAAGGGAGTAATAGGAGGCTACTAATTTGAAGGACCATTCACCCATCTCCCTTACTGAACCAGGGCAATAAGTGCCTCTAGATGTATTTTCTGATCAAGAGTATTGCTCGGATTCATCTCGCAGGTAAGTCTGTGCGCGCATAAAGCCCTCAACCCCTTTAAAATAGTCTTTTTGTTTGTTTTTTAGCATAAATTATACTTAAAAATAGTTATTAGACACTTTTGGAAAAATCTTTTTTTTTGGGGGGGGGGGGGTGTACAACATGGGTGTATAACCCACGGCCACTCAAAATGTGAATTGTGGTACATTAGCAAAAATTGTAAACATTGTTGTTTTTGAGTTTATTTTATCTATCACTTCTAGTTTAATGATTTTCCTTCTGTCTTTTGTACCAATACATATGCAAAAAATGCAAATTTAAGGTGTCTTATGCAAAAGTTAGACAAAAAAACGCAAAAGTCGCTATTTTTACACGCAAAAAGGCTAGTTGTTTGCTTTGAATGGTTTCTAGTTTTTTAATTTTTAACTTTACGAAGATCGGTTTAATTATTCTAGTAGCTGAATGTTTGATTTCTATCTTTTGGTGTATAGATAATATGAAGAAGTCTGTGGTTTTGCACTTTTTCTCTGTTATGTTTTTCAGTATTATTTTTTGCGTTTTTAGGCAAGTCCCATGGTACAAACAAAACACGCTATTTTGGTGAAGAAGGAGCCAACAGCAAAGCTATTCATAACTTGGAGGACTCTGAATGCAAGAATAGTTGCGAGGGAAGCAAAGAACGCAATCAAAATCACGAAAGAAAGCTTGTGCGAGAGCAAAGAAGACGAAAACCGTCCGACTTGGTAAGTCTACGTGGTGTCCACTTCGTAATCAAACTTACGTGTTAGTCGCTTCCTTCCGACTGGCTAGCTTGGACATCGCCGACTTCGACCAAAAAATAGACAGTGGTATGACATTTTCTTGGGCAATAAGCGCTGGTGTTAAACTAATCTCTTGCCTCTATCTTGTGAAAAACCTTTCCAAGTGCTTGCAAACTCTGCGTCATATGTCTGATGATCTGGCAGCTGAAGGAATATTCTGTGTAAGTAGAGCTGAATTCCGTTCATATGACACGGTTCTAAACCTGCACGGGTGAGCTTAACCATTTCTTAGCTTATGCAATCTCCTATCATTTAGTTTGTGTAATGACCCTTGTAAGCGTGTGCAAGTTCCTGATCCAGTTTATTCTTTCGATGCAGATGGTTTTTATATCGTGACCCATTCAGTTCCCAGAAAATTTTGGAAGAATCATTTGTGAAGATCCTCTTGTTTGATAGAAAACCTTTTCATTTGCATTTTTGAGCTGTTTAAGTTTCAAATAAAGTCGCTGAACTTGAACCAAGAAGAATCATAAATAGTTTTAAAACACATGAAATGTTTTTAAAAGATTCTTGGCGTTTTGTTTATTTTGAAATTCGCCGGAATGAAGGGCGTATGGACGTTTCGCAAATATTTGCAAATGCAAATATTTGCGAAACGTTTCGCAAATTTTTGCATTTTGAAATTTTATAAATTTTGCCTTGGTCCCCCAAGCTCTTTTTTTTACAATTTTTTTTTCTTATAATGTCTTTTAAACAGCTCCTTTTTCATTTTTTGTCTCTCACACTGATGCAAGCCACACACACACTTTTGAGAATAAGCCTTTAGGCTTCGTGTAGGCCAGCAAAGGTTAGAAGTTAACCAGCGTACATTTTGCTTCCTTTAGGTTTAGTAGTTCATGCAATATTTCACACCAATACTTTTTTTGTCATTCGTTTTTTTTTTTCATTACTATATTTTTGTTTATATGGTTCATTGCACTAGATATTATTTTACGAGGGGAC
>BBSZ01012684.1:0-10042 GCA_000981365.1 Subanguina moxae | reverse complement strand
GTTTGTGGCATTGTGTTTTTGACCTATGTTTTGCTGGTGTCTTCTGGGCATGTTATATACCAAAATTTAGCTTAGATTCTAGGCTACGTTTTGGTATATAACATGCCCACAAGACACCAGCAAAACATAGGTCAAAAACACAATGCCACAAACACATTTTTTTGAATTAGGGGTGCCGGATAAACGAGGTTTGACTGTACCAAAAAAAATTTTCAATTGTTTTTTTCAAAAGGGATAAGTACAAAAAAAAAGAAAAAGAATCCAATTTTCAATACTAATCCGACGACAATCCGGAGTCACGACTTTTCCAAACAAATCTCTATAAAGGGCACCATTCAAAGCGCTTATGCACATCTAAATATGCACGCAATTTTTCTCTGTCATCTGGTTGCCACAAACACCATTAATTTATTGAGAAAGTGGTGGTATTTAGAAAACTACAAAGAACCAAGAATATTAAAAGAAATTTTTGAAACGCCGTTAATTTTGCACCACCCTGTACTACCCTTGAATATAGATTAATTAAAGTATTCTAAAGAAGGCATAACGGGGATGAATTAGCGTTTTATAAGGTATTTTTCCGTGTTTATCCAATAGAAAACAATGAGAGCAAAAATAACATTTGAATAAGCAGGGAAACTGGGTAGACTGGTGCGTAGGCGTTTAGGCAATTTTTGGACATTTGTCTTATCATAACGCCAAGTGAGACTTCTTTCGTTTAACTCCCCCCCATTTTTTTATCAGTACATATACACAACAAAAATTTTATTCGCATGCATATAACAACACTGTCTGAGACTACAATGAAACATGCTATTGTCACCCCAAAAACCTTCTGTGCCAGACTACCACATTAAAACGTTTATTGACTTTATAACAACAAATTTCTGACAAAAAATGAAAATTCGAGTACAGTCAAACCTCGATATAACGAACCCCTGGGGGGGGCCAGCTAAAATGTTCGTTATATCGAAGGTTTCGTTATATCGGGGGTCCGTTATATCAAGATTGGACTGCGTAACAAACCCCTGAGGACCAGGCAAAATGTTCGTTATATCGAGGGTTTCGTTATATCGGGGGTTCGTTATATCGAGGTTTGACTGTATAAGGATTTCATTTAATAGAAAATTACGGTTTCAAAATGTATGGCGAAATGCCTCTTTCAAAAATTTCTAGCTATGTCTATCTTTTTGCTCCTTTCAGCAGAGCTTTTTATTCCAAAAATTAGGGAAAGAAAAAGGTTGAACTTCACTAAGTGGTCTCTCTACCTTCATCTTGTGACTCTTTCCATAAATTCATTGCTTGTGATAGTTGGTCTCAAGTTAAGACCTTAAAAAGAGAAATACAGTAATGGGTGGGGCATTGTGTAAAAAAACAGTCACATGCAATTCGCCCCGCTTTTACTGAGCCAGACTAAGTGTAAGAAGAAAGTTTCTTAAGCCCCATTAAACATCCTTGGAGACCTGTGCTAATATTTTTAATGGGTTCTTATGTAAATCTAGTCCTTCCAAAGTCATTAAAAAATATGTCTAGAAAGAGCATTTAAAAATGTGTTTTGTTATTTACTGCCACAATATGTTTATAGAAAAATTGGCGCTATTGGGATATAACCCCCCAAATACCTACTAGGATATACACAGCCCGCCCCCAATCTTCAGAGCTACTCGGTTATAAAAAAAAAAGTTTTCCAAAAGTATTTTTTAAAAACTGTTTTTAAGTTTATTTTATGCCAAAAAGCATACAAAAAATATTTTAAAGGTTTTGCTGTATTGGGAAGGGGAAGGGACAATGAAGGGGCCACTCTGTAGGAAAAGAGAAGATCTTGAACATAGTTTCCCTTGCAGGGAACTCCTACCGCATTAAGAAGCTCTGGTATGCATGCTATTTTTATGCATCCAGAGCTTCTTCTCAAGTGATTTATGTCTCGGGTATGTTTGTGTGTGCATCTCACTTCCGAGCCCCGGTTGCCCCCATAAGGGGCTTGAGAGTTAGAGATGCGCGCACATACTTATCTGTAAAATGAATGCGAACAATACTCTTGATCAAAAAATGCATCTAGAGGCATTTTTTGCCCTAGTCCGGGTAAATAATCTTTACAAAATGAGGCCTTCTATTATTCCCTTCCTCTTCCAATTCAGCCCTTATCCCCCCTAAGTTACTATTTTGGCCTCTTTATAGCGAAATCATTACTTAAAAATGGTTTTTAGACAATTTTGGAAATGTCGATCTTTTTTACGAGAGGAGTATATCCTAGTAGCGTGGAACAATTTTTAAGATTTGTCGTGCAAACATTCAACAAAAATCAATAGTCTTTCGGTGTTGTTGGGGATGCAATCAAAAGATAGGAATTCCCCAAAATTACTTTCAGCCCTATCAATCTTTTAGTGTAATAAAGACGCCAATGAAATGTGCACATAGGGCGGAAGAAAAACTCAAAAGTGGAGTTCCCCATTTGGTTTATTGTAGATTTTTGTAGCGTCTAATAATCACTTACGTTTTTGCATTTGGGGAATTGCATCAGCAATTCTTCTTTTTGCTTTATCATATTAATGGTCCCACTAGGACAGCAGTCCTTTAAAATAGTGTGTGCGGATGTTTTCTTTAAAGTAGTTCCCTAAATTTTATTGCTCTAAAAGTGAAGTGAGGTGGGGTGTTTCCCATAATTTCTTGTCCATCATCCCCAATTTTTTGCTGTGAGTTAACCTCTCGTCTTTTGCTTTTCACTCATACAGTCATTTGGCTGGCGAGAGAGGGAGACTCCACCCTTGAAAAGATGGAAGTGCTCCAGCACCCAATTGGCTGAACATCGCCGATTAGTTGATGGTCTGTCTGTGTTCTTTCTGTTTCTTTCTCTCCTTTCTCGATAACAAGTAATAGTAGGAGGAGGAGGAGGCACAAACAAATCTTCTTTGTATAAAAGAATATTGTTTTGGTGTGAGAGACCAAGTCTTCTATTGAATTAAGTTTCTGAGATATTTGCTCAGTCTGCTGACTTTGATCCATTTTTAAGTTGTGTATGTTAGTAACACCTTGTTCGTGTCTTTGAAACCAAGATTATAACTTGAATGGTCTCATTTTTCTCAAATTAGTATACTTAATATTATCTGTTTTGCAGAGACCTCACCTTAAAGCCGCCAGCAGCCGGTTTGGATCGCAACAAAAGTGCTCTTGAGCTGAGTAACTTCAATTCCTCTTCGACCACCGGTGGCTTGCGCAAAGTTGCCAGCATCGCCAACTACAATCTAACTCATCGATCAGACTCGAGCAACGCCGGAAGTCCTCCATCAAACACTCATTGGCCATTGTCTCATCACTTTAGCCACTTGAACACTGGTCATCAGTCCTCCAGTCACCACAATATTGACACCATACCTGAGGATCAAGGACTAATGATGTCAGTTCGTCCAACCAGTGGCTTGACCACCAACCCTTTGAACTCTACAGTTGCTTGTGCTACTGGGGCACGTACTGGGGTTATGGATAGTGGTCCTTCAGTTATGTCCGGAAATGCTACTTCTAGTCCTCCCAGATCGGTGGGTTTTTTTTTTGAAAACTTTTAGACAAATTTATGAAAAAGAAAAGGATAGAGTATGACCATGGTTTTGTTTATGGGGACCCACCAAATATGGTATGCATCCTGTTTTATATATCTAAAGTCATTTTCGAGTAATTTAAGTCTCAGGTATGTGTGTGTGCGCATTCCAACCCAAAATCTGCAAGCCCGTAGGACACCCTTCGGGGCAGATTAGGCTTGAAGGGTTAGACATGAGCGCAAAGACTTATCTGCGATATGAATCCAAGCAAGATTCTTGATAATAATCCATGCAAAGCCTCTTCCTGTCTTGTCCCCTAAACAAACTGGGGTAATACATGGTATATTGGGTATCCAGATGTTCTCTTAGGTTGGTTTACTGGATAATCCCAAGAAATACGATTTTATACAAAAAATTTTTCTATCATGTATCTAAAAATAATCTTCACAAACTTTTCAGGGCGTCTTTGGTGTATTTGGTCGTGGCTTCTTCGCAAAACCTGTGATACGAAGCGAGGAAGAAAACTACCGCTACATCATGGCTTTGGACAGATGAGGAGTGCTAAACGGAATAATGCTTGTTGTCAGACGAAAAAAAAAAAACTATGAACTTCTTATTTTTTCAAGCCTGCACAAATAATTCGTCATATGGAAGGGGAGAAGAAATAGTAGCAAAGTATCGCCAAATTTTTCTTGTTCTGTAAAGCATTGGACCTTGTCTTCACTGCAAAAATTGCTATCAACCCAAATAATGTGTATAGTCTTTTTTTCCAAAAAAAAACGTTTTTTGCTATTTTTGTAGTTTTCTTAGCGAATTGCGTAAAGTTGTAATGTTGGCGAAAAAAGTGGTGTTGTTTATGCCCTCATTTTTCTTCTTCCTCATTGTTTTTTTTTCTATGTAATTGCTTAATTAACGGGTATAGACGCTTTGAGTTATAAGCTGTAGGAAAGGGAAGAGAAGAAAGATTTGATTTGAATGTTTTGTACAAACCATCTAAAACCTACTATCTTTCCTTGCTCTTTTTCCCACCTTGCTATTATTGTTTAGACCCAATTGTGGGGCTCTCTTTCTTTTCTTTGAGTATGACGAATTCTTAATAAACGACTTGAAAGAATTAAATTTGTTTGAAATTTTTTCGATCATTAGAATTTAGACAATTTAGGATCAAAAAGATTCTTTTTTCAGATTCCTTCAAGGTCACGGTGTATCGTCTTGGCACTGCAATCTTCTGAATTAGTCATACAAGAGCCGGAAGAGTGCGTAAAATAGAGCTCTTTTGCGCAAAAACAAACTTTATTCGAAGCTCTTACTTCCTTGACATATTGCGGGTGCAATATTTCACGCACTTCTTCATCTACCCTTTTTTGAAGAAACACGCTTTTTCTTCACTATTTGTTTCTCGGACTTTTTCTTAGCTACAATCTCAAGTCTTTAACAGTACTCGATCTCCCCTTGGCAAAAGTAAAAGAACCTTCTTTCTAAACATACGACGATATAGCTTAGTGGTTCACAAAAAATACTAAAAAGCAAGCTTAATAGAGGTGATGATGATAACCCAAGCCAGAGATTTGTTCGACACCCTGATCCCATTGACATCAAAAACTTGACTGCATATGCAATGCTATAATTTTGTCGTTGGGGCTTTAATCCATTTGAAGTTTGCTCTGTGGCTTTCGTTTAGTCGACAACTGACTTAATGAACACGTTGTGGTAAAGGACGTGGCAATAAGCAGTGAGCATATCCAGAAAATGCTAAAGAAATCATATTTCTTATAGCAAGCATAGATGCAAACAGACCCACGGGAAAATAAAAATAAGACAAAGACTTCTTGACATAGTGCGCAAGGAGGTTTTCAACAACAAAAAATCTATGTTAACATCGATTTAGTAGACAACTGACTTAGTACACATGTTGTGGTGAAGACGTGGCAATAAGCAGTGAGCATATCCATAAAATGGAAAATAAATCATTTTTTTCATACCTAAAATATATGCAGACCCAAGGGAATAGAGACCCAATCAAGAATTAAAAAATCATCCTTTTTGTCTGCATCTATGACGATAATTTTGACAATTATCTCTAAGGAGGTCTATGTACGCAGCACATGTACACTGCCATTGCCAGTCCTACCTGGCATAACCAGTTCCGTATGTGCTTTCACAAAAAATCTAGTAAATTGTTGTGGCCACTTTTGAACTATTTCATAATTCATCCCTGCCTTAGATTTTTTTCACTTTTCAGCTCCTAAAACCTTCTTCCGATACTAATTAGAGCATTCAAAAGAAGTTCGACAAGGATAAAATACCATTTTATAGGGTGATTTTCAAATTTTTCGAAAAATGGAAAAGTAGCTTATAAAATATTATTACATCCCTGTCTTTTTACAATTCTCTAATCAGTATAGGAAAAAGGGTTTGGGAGACTGAAAATGAGCAAGTTTTTTGCTCTGGTTTGTTTTTGCGATAAGTTTTTGTAGTTAAACTGTTTAGAAAAAATTTTTTGTGTTTCTAATAAAATATTATGCTGTGATCGGCACAGGTTTGGACTACAAAGTAGAAGATAATCTTTTTGAAACTCTTTTCAGTCTCAAAAAGTCAGGGCGAAAAAGTCAAACCACCCAGTTCATTTAGGCACCATGAATGGTTGTTTGTATTTGCTAATCACACTACTAGTCTGCACATTTCCTACAAATACTACAAATGCAGACTCAGTGCTCTCTCAAAATACAATAAAGATGGAAACCTTTCAACAACGTCTACAGATATTACTGGGAGATGATTCTAAAAAATGTAAGCATATAACAAAACTGTGATCAAAAGTTTCTGAAAATTTGCCTTAATGACTCCTTTTTTTTACTTCTGGCTAAAAATCTGCTTGGGAGGCATTGCTGTTGGTGTCATCGATATAGTTTCGAGTTGCCTGCCAGTTTGGAGCACTAAACACCTTTTTACTCATTCCGAAAATATTTTTGGAGTATCTACCTATGATATATTTTAGGTTTCGGAGAGAAATTAACGGAGCAATTAAGAATTATCTCTGAAGAATTTGATAAAGAGTTGAACGCAATAATCAACAGCCTTAAAAATGATGGCAACTTTTATACAGAAAAAAGTAACTACATTTCAAAAGTTTCTGCCTTTCCTACGAAAGAGATTAAAAGCAAGAAGGCTAAATTATATCTCGTTGAAAGAGGAGTCAAAAAAACAGCTAATGACGAAGATCCAAGTGAAAAAGAAAACATATTCGCAATGGAAGACAATAATGAAGTGGATCACCAACTTTACACATACATGGTAATAGAGAGAGAGCACCTAGACAAACCTATTGTCAGCAAGACCATCAAATATGATAATAATTATATTAAAGAAGTAAAAAGGGCTGTGGAAGAGCTGTTAAACAACATCTACATGAACCTGTCTATCAAATCTGACTATGTCGAAAAGCTACACCACATTTATCGAGTATGTTTCTTACCTTCTTACCCATAGGTGGAGGAGCCACAATAAATTTACATTTCTAAAGAGAAGGAGAGGGTACGGTTCGTTTAGTTGAGAAATAGAGAGGCCAGTTCTTCTATTAAAGAGAATACGGCAACTGTGGATTAAGGACAGTCTTTACCACTGCCAAGAGTGTCCTTAGATTCAGAGACAACTGTATACTGAATTGTCACAAAAGTTTTCATTTTTAGGACGACAAGAGGATCACCTTGGTGTACAGCCACATTCTTTATTGTTCTACTAATTTAGCTACACTTATAAAACCAAACGATAAGTTTGACGAAAGGTTTGCTCAGAAAATTGCTCATAGTTTAGCAGACCGTATAGACTTTTTTCATCAACACAACATTGCTTTATTGAACTTGAAGCCAGAAAATTTACAAATAGACGAGAATGGTCAAGTTTTTGTCATAGATCTCAGTCTGGCATTTGATCTTAGAAAGAAAAAAGAAGTACCTTGGGTGTCTGATCGATTAAGAGGTGGTGATCCTGAAGTACCTGAGCTAAATGAAACGGTAAGTTATTGAGAAGTATGTCAAAGATGAATGCGAATTGGCTAAACCATAGTAAACTATAGTAAACGGCCGTCTCTAACTGTCCATTTACCTTGAAGTATACTCAGTATTCATGCCTACATGATTTACATTTCAGGAACGGATTGGCAAAGAAATAGATTATTGGTATTTTGGCAAGATCATACAAAGTATGGTGTTTGGGGGTGGTTATGGGAAGGAAAAGGTAATTTTTCCCTTATAAAGAGATGTATTTATAGCCGATAAGAACTAGGGGTCGAAAACTAGGGGTCGCGCTTCCAATCACTTTTTCCCACTAATTTGACACTAAAAATTGAATTGGAGTTGTGGGCTACAGTGTTAAGCAAGATCACTGGATAACCACCTTTGGATGGCTATACAATAGTTTCTAGTATTTTTTCAGTATTTTGCATAGTTTTCTATTTTTTTCCTCTTATCTTATCTTTTTTAGGTTGCTCAGACTAGTGCAAAATCTAAAAGGACATCTTACGTGATCACATCTCTTTGTGACGAAAAATCAGAAAAAAGGATTCCATCAAATTTTGAAACTGTGAAACAATTCTTAGACAGTAAATGGTCTCTTGCTAAACCCGTAAGTGTATTTTTTTTTCATTAAAAGGGTTGTGATTGGGCCTTCGGTAGGCTCTTTTGAGTAAGTGCTAGCCAAAAACATGGTAAAAGGATAAAAAGGACGAAAAAATTGCACAGCTGGGTTTCACAAATACCACTTTTAATCGCAAAGGAGAAGAGTACAATTTAGGTTCGAAAGTTGACCAAAATAAAAGACTTCGAGAGTATCACCAAAAGATTGGTAGACATGAAGGAAACACGATGGAAAGAAGATTACCCGGATAGGGTAAAAATTTGATAAAAAATAGCAATAAAATCAACCAGTTATCTTTGCCAGCTTTCTCGAACAGTCAAGGAAATGCGAAAAATTGCTGATCTGCCGAATTATTTTGGTGACCAGGATTCTATCGACATGATGACTGACGGCAGAATAATATATGTAGTCAAAAGCTTTGATTTAAGCAATGTATGTAGCCGTGTTGCCAAACAGAAGTCATCCAACGAAGATTCCATGTGCGACACCTTGACTAACATAGATAATTTATTAGATGTATATGAAAAGATGACTAATATTGCAAATGTCCTTATGCTTGATTGGGTAGGATTTTTTTTGACAAATGTTATTATTCTAGTGTATTGTACCCTGAATTCATAAAAAAAAGTCAGCAATAATTATGCTTTTTATGACATATATACAGAAAAAAGATGGAAAAGAGTGGGAAGCGCAGGAGACTTGAAGGGTTATAGAGATGTGCGCATATATTTGCCTGAGAAATTAATCCTTGCAGTAATTATGTTTTACTAAAAGTTTAGGACACAGAGAAGATTTATCTTGGATTTAATTTTGAAAACAGCTATCCAGCTAATGATCTTCATGCTTGGTTGCTTGACCTAATCAAACATAGAGGAGAAAAACGTCAACTGATGTTTAGAGAACATATTTTTCACTCAGTTTTTCTTCTCGTGGGAGCTCTACTTGATTTAAAATACTATAGTGTACGCCTTCAGCTTGATGAATTTAACGTTCGCATATGTAAAACGGGAACTCTAAAGGTATTTTCCAATACCCTATTTACTCTAATGAGCCGACCCCTTTAATTAATCACAACAACTACAAAATGAAGAACACTTTATCCCTGCTAACGTTTTTAAGGTCAAAGCAAAATTTTTTAAGAAAGTAGAAGTCGAGAATTCAGAGCAGCCAGCCATGGTCATCCTCTTCTTCCTGAGAGTCTTCCAGGATTATCGTCAATGTATTGAAGACCCAGTTCCTCACCGTCGTCCCATAGTCCTTCGTCTTCGTTGTCCTGTCATCCATAACGCGACATGGATTGATCACGGAATTCTCGGAGAAAGTTTATTATTTCTTCGTTCCAAGTAGTTCGTCGGGCTTTAAACATCTGATCAACGCATATCGGAATCAGTCAAGAGGAGTTGTCAAAGCACAGAGTAAAATCTCAGAATTATTCGTTTTTGTAATAAAAATAATACTAACTTTTGACACTTATCGAACCGTGAGCCAGTTGTTGGAGATCGAACTTGTTTGAGCTCCTCCTTTTACTTCTTCCTCTCTTGGATTTGACGTCCCGAATTGTGTATTTCCTAGCGGAAGCTCCAACTAAAGTCTTTGCTATTGCCTATTGCTATTCTATTGCCTTCAACTTGTAGGAGGCGTCGTATTTTGAAGAAAATGGACAAAGCAGATAGCCTCATTCTGATGAAGTTGCAGCTCTTTCTCTGCGCTTGAGTCGCTTGAAATCGGTCTCATTGTGTTGCCTAAAATATTTGAATTATCATGCGAGACAAGCTCAAAAACTAAGTGGGCACCCTCTAATGAGCAAGTCCCCTCGCAAAGGGTCAAAAAATAACCGGGCATGTTTATTTAATAGAGTAAATACGGTATTTTTT
>BBSZ01012682.1:0-15611 GCA_000981365.1 Subanguina moxae | reverse complement strand
GCTTAGATTCTAGGCTACGTTTTGGTATATAACATGCCCAGAAGACACTAGCAAAACATAGGTCAAAAACACAATGCCACAAACACATTTTTTTGAATTAGGGGTGCCAGTTTAACGAGATTCGACTGTATCACTTCTAGTTTTATGATTTTCCTTTCGCCTTTTGTAACCTCATGACCGAAAAACTCACTACAGTCAGGGGTTTAGAATAAGCTATCACTCGAGCATAAAACATTTAAAAAAATTCAACGAAGAATCATAAACAGTTTGAAAACACACGAAAACTTTTTTTTGAAAAGTCTTAGCGTTGTTTATTTTCAAATGCGCCGAGATACAGTTTTTGAGGGGCCTTGAGGTACTATGCTATACTTTCTAAAATAATATTATTGCCATTCAAAAAATAAGAGGAAATGAATAAGCATGATGTGCACATCAAGTTTCCCATTGCTCATAGGCAGAATTGCCAGATTCATTGTCCATCAGCCCAATAGAAGCAGGTTTTTTGAAGGCACCAGCCACATTTAGTGTCTAAAAATGACATGTAAATGTATTCTTTTACCGATACTCACGGCAGTAACACTGCGTTTTTACTGAAACACATTTTTGAAAAGGGAATTCTGAAGATGTATGTGTTTCCTGAGAATTTTATGATACTGGATTATCTACCCTTCGCTTCCTTAGGGGGCTTGGGGCCTTGGAGTTGAGATGCGCACACAAGCATTCCTCAGAGATAAGTCACTGGAGAAAAACCTCTGGATGCATGAAAATAGCATGCATGCCAGAGCTTTTTTATGCAGTAAAGCTATGTACAAGATCCTGAATGGGCCCGCCTTATAAAGTGGTCCCTTAATTGTCTGTTCCTCTCCCTTATACAGCCCTTTTTTCCCATAAAATTTAGCTGAGTAGCCTTCCTATTCCTATTCTTTTTCTCTTCCTCGCTCCTATATAGCCCTTTATCCGTTATTAAATGCTCAAAAAATGCCAACTCATTCAAAGTCTGTGGGGTCACCAATGCTACAAGCGGAAGCAAGGACGATCAGATTCAAGAAATAGGCCGGTGCCGACTGATCGTACCAAGCTGTAGGGAGCGCATAGGGTGAAAGAATTGGCCAATCTTTTTTCATGCTTTCATTTGCCAGAAGAGGTTTAAAAGAGTCTTACCTGCTCCTTTTCAAATTGCCAGGATTCAAAGTCGCGCATGGTGAGCTGTACATAGCTGGTCACCTAACAGACAAATTTCTTGTGGAAAATACAGCTAAATTTTCTGCTGACTTACGTAGTGCTAAACAAGTCACAAGTTATACATCTACAAATATAAGTGGTTTTCGATTAGCACAAACCTGTTCTTCTGTTCTCTGGTATTTCTGTAACATTTCCAGTGCTAACTCTTTCAGCTCCTAAACACTTTTCTGAACTATCATATCATACAGTGCGGTGTAAAACTTAACCACCACCCCTGTTTTTCGCCGTATGGCCACAATTTTCACTCTTTGTTTACGAAAACATGCTTATCAAATCGAGAAATCTGGCAAAGGTTGGATACTTTTCGAGTCTATTCAATTCAGAAGCAATCTTCTAACAAAGAGTGAGAATTACTCTAATAAATTGTGTCCATACGGCGAAAAACAGGGGTGGTGCTAAAGTTTTGCACCGCGCTGTATTTGAGGAATACTCCTGTTTAAACTACCACTAAGTTGAGAGCTTCACACTCACCCACCAGCCTGAAATGTAGAACATTTAGTCAAGAGACACTTCGACTGGTCAGCATACGCCAAAGCATACTCACTAACTTTGCCAAATCATCAGGCTTTGAAGGTAGAGCCAGGGAAGGAACAAAACGCTCTTTTTTTAAGCGCAAATAGCCAAGAATGTGTCGAAACACTTTGGCATCCCTGTCCAAATATATGTTGCCACCTAAAGTTTTCTACCTCAAGACACACAGATCTGCTGGCTAGACTACTCACCCTTGTCAGTCCCAATAGCTTTTACCGTACCAGGCTTGAACCAATCAGCCAGACGACTGCGGGGATCGGCCAGTAAATCTGTTCTACGCACCTTAACGTACATGAAACTTTAAGAATTCTAGGGTAAAAATTTACGGTGAATTTTTTTCCGCCCACCTATAAAAAGGAGTTGATAATTCATAAGCTACAAGTCAACCAATTACAAGCCTACATTGATGTTGAGAATGTCGTCGGCGTGTCTTCCCCGAGACATGTAGTGATTGGAGTTTCTGAACAACAAGCTGCTACTCCCGCTGATATTTGAGGAAATTGGTGCTTGTCCTGTTAGTAGGTCCTGAAGGCAAAAAACATTGGGATCTAATGGAGTAAACACTCCTCCACCCATACAAAAAATGTTTTGTCTGCCACTAACCTATTTTAATACCCTAAAAACGGTAAAGCGACTCGCTTTAAGCGAGTAATCTTGGCCCTGTCCATTATGATTAAGGCTGACATTTCTACAACCCATTTATGCAATTTTTTCGCCTTTTTACTATGTTTTTCTCACTGGGCTGTAAGAGAAAAAGGCTTCAATGCATTTATTTCTAAAAAATGTTGCTCGGACTCATCTCATAGGTAAGTGTGTGCGCGCATCTCAAGCTCCCTTTGCACCCTTACGGAGGTGATGGGGGTTTGGAGTTCAGATGCACACACAAGCATATCTGAGACATAAATTACTCGAGAACAAGCTCTGGATGCATAAAAAATAGCATGCTGACAAGAGCTTTTTTAGGCGGTAGAATCCAGTGAGCAAAAACAAGATCTTCTCTTTATCTGAGTGGGTCCTTTTTACAAATGGACTCTTACTTGTCCCTTCGCCTCCCTTTATCCCTTAAAAATGGTCAAAAAATGCTTTTTACATGGTCAATGCACCTAAAAAGCCCAATTAATTTACTTTGAGGGTGGGCGAGATAGGTGTAGGTGGTTATAACACAGCAGTACCAAACATTGCATGCTACTAGTGCATCATGTTTTTTATTTGCTCAAAAAGCCTTGAAACTAATTCTCTATAGGAAAACACGTATACCTAGGGTTCCAAAAACAAATTGGAATATAATGACGGCTCTTAAAAGAGAGCAAAGGCTATATAATAAACAAATTTACTTACTCCTTCTAGTTGAGCAGTAACTTCCGACATTTTTTCCTCAAAGTTTCTAGACTTTCACTCAAAAAACACCACCAGTAGTTCAATTGTTTGGAGAGAGAAAATTGCTGGCTGACTGGAAAGTAAACAGTCAAAAACTTTATGAAAGTAGGAAGAGTGGCATTCATTCAACTCTAAATATTCGATTCTCAGCTTTAACGTACTTTAAAAAGGCTTTTTGTCCAAAAAAGGCTGGAAACTAGACAACAATTTGTGGCATCCAACAATTGAGAAAAGATTTTATATATGGGAAACAATGCAAAACTAGTCGGTAAGCACTTTATTATTTTAATGGCACAAATGAGAGAGAGACAATTCCAAAAACACATAAATTTGTTCCATGTTCATAAAAAACTAGTAAATTTGACAATTTGAAAGAAAGAAAATCAAGTTTGTGGATGCAAGGTGCAAAATTACAAAAAATGAACAAAGTTTACTGGGCTATGAGGAGACCTAGAGATGAGCGCCTCTCTGACTCTCAAGCCACCGCAATTCCTTTGCCGTTTTTACTCAGTCGAATAAATGATGCCCATACTCATTCTTTTGTACTGCATTTCTTACACAACTATTTTCATGCTCCAAGTTTTTCTGGGTGGCCGAAAGCCTGGCTTGGGTAGTTTCTAATCTAGATTCTCTACTGGATGATCTAATTCTGCTGTCTAAAATTTTTTCGGATTGTAAATATTGATAAATATAGAGTCTACCTGGCCTATTATTTGCTGATGCTTCAATGCTTGACTGATAACTTAGTCGGCTGCTCCTTAATTAAATATGGGATATTAGAAAGTTTATTAGAGCAGAATAATAGTCAACCTCGTATGGAATTGGGAACGAGCAGTAGGACGTATTGGTCGAGATTCTGGTCTTTTAAGCAGATACTCACTTACCATTTCATATCTTTTGGTAGGACTAGCCGTATGGTTGTTTACACTCTTGCTGTAAATGCTTTCTAGATAAGAGGAGAAAAGAAAATATATAAGAACCTTGAAGAGGCAGAATCCATTTTTCTGCGGCTAATGCTTCTGTGTTCTGTATACTCGTCAGCATTATTGGAAAGAAAGTTTTCATCATTGTTGTTCGGCTCATCTTTCTGAAAATTGAGCATAGCGTATAATAACACATAATGCAGTTTTCATTGTAATGGACTTCTTATTGAAGGTAATAGAAATTATACACATTTCCATGCTCCCCAGACGACTGTGTAACCCATAAAAAGTAGCTCTATTTTCTTAGGACTCGTAAATTTGAGAGAATGAAAGAGAGGTACCACTGTATTACACCCCCGTTCCCCAATAGTTACACCCCTCCTCCCTCCCAAATAAAAGAAGGAGATACCCGAATTCAGGGAGAGCTGATGGAGGGAATATCCACAGGGTTTAGGGTGTAACTGATTGAAAATGCTGTATTTTGCTAATAAAAACTTTTAACTTTATGCATAAATGTTCATAGGCTTCCAGTAACGATCTCGCAAGCCAAAATCACACTCAGATGCGCAAAAGACGTTAATCCCAAGATATGTCAGAATAAACATGACATACATTGGCTCTTAGAGCTGGCACTGCTGGAGAGTTGTTTCGGTCGTTCCAACTACCTTTTTTCTCCCACCATTCCAATTTGTTCTCATCCTCGGCTGGGCTACCATACCTTGGGCTTGGCGACAAAGATCTCTTATGTTCTAAACAGCTTACTATACCAATTTTATTTATTTTTTCAATATTGGCTATACCAGTCAATGGGGCACGTTGAGTTCCACTAGTTTGCTTTTCCTTGGAGATGAACTCAATAGTTGCTCTCTGAGCCGCTGCCAATCTCTCTGCCTTCCTTTCAGCCATTAGGGCTTTCTAGAATTCATAATATTTTATTTGTTATTTATCTAAGATCACCTCAGTTGCTCTTCTTTGCTCCGCCTCTACTTCTGACCTTTGCCGCTGGGCGTAAATTTCATTCCTAACAAAAAAAAAAGCGTATTTACTACTTTCTTTGTCTGGGTTCTTAAATAAAGCTAGCAGTCTTATAGTGGTTCAATGCCCTCCAGCTCTACTTAATCCCTAGCTAAAAGCGGTTTACCTTATCCTTTCTCGTTCCTCCTGCTCCCATTCCCTCTGTTTCTCCAGATATTTTCTGCGCTTGTTGTCTTCAATCTGCTTCTGCAATTCGTAGTTGTGCTGCTCCATCTCCGACTTCTTCCGCTGATCCACATTATTTGCAAACTGTGCTAGATTGGGTGCTGGTTGGAAAGATGCATGAGTGGACACATCCGAATAGAATGAACCATAGGAATTGGACAGATTGAGGGGAAGGTGTTGAGATGTTGCTGAGCAGGCGTGGTTTTCCTGCAAAACAGTCTATGAGAATAAATCGGCACCAAAAGTAAGCCCACACTGTGAAAAGATGGAGGAGCATGCTGTTGTTGACGTCCAGCCTGCCATGCCGGCGAGCCTCGCTTCCCACTTTTTGGCTGAGGGTTTCCTCTTGCCCATGGTAGATCTTCACCCATCATATTGTTGTTTGCGAGAAACTCCTAAGAAATTATTTATATACCACTTAAAATCTTAGAGAGCAGGCTATAAAACATGTAGAATTCCTATAAGTAAGTAGATCTGGGATAGGGCCGACCCTATAAATGGTATTTTCAGACCCCAGGCATGAAAATAGCCTTAGGCTTTGGGTAAGCCAACGTAGGTTAGCTGTAAACAACTAGGCCAAACACAAAGTTAAAATTTTAAACCAGCTAGAGAGTAGCTAAATTACTTGTAGACGCCACAGAAATTCCTCAATATAACTGACAAGTTTTCTTCGCGCTGTGCCGTATTCATTCTTGTGCCTGTGCTTAAATTTCTGGGGCATTGACTCTATGCTCTGTGTATGGATGTCCGAATCTTCAGGATGCACGAAATTTTCCGAGTGATTGACGACGTAGTGCTCATAACCCTCTGGCAAGTCTCAACACCGTTGTATCCAGCCCATCTATCTGTCATAATTGCTGTTCCCAGGAAAATGTATTAAAAAAAAATTAAGGGGCCCCCCCCCCCCCCAACTAAACAAGCTCCTATAAGAATTGCTTAGAAATGGTTAAAACCTTTTATCGAAAATGTTGAGAAAAAAATGGGGGGGGGGGGGGGTATTCGTTGATAGGGTCAAATGGACTTGTCGTTAGATGAAAACATTTTTTACTAAAGTGCAGCAGCCCATTGAAACTTTTTCAAAGCCAACAAAGGGGTTGCCAGGCAAAAAGGCTAGTCAAATATCTTTTGTTGAAGTTTCCAACCACTTTTAAGTCTTTTTTGGGAGTTTAACCAGCAGAATGAATGTGTTGCGAACCGGATAAGTTGGTGGAATAGCTTGCTTTTGGTCACTTATTTGTAATAACTAATACGCTTAGAGCATAAGAAAAGTTTTGGACTAAACAAGACCAAATTATAAGCCCCTAAAAATGGTTTAGATGGCTTGAAAGAAGCCTTTTACGCCTTCTGTTGGTAACTCCTGGGCATATTATATGCTAAAACATAGCTTAGCATCTAGGCTACGTTCTGGTACTACCTTCTGGTAGCTCAGAGACCTGTAAACTCTTGGAAGGCAATAAAAATATAGAAAAAACCGTTGGTTGTTACTTTTGAGTTGTTCGCAGCAGAAAATGTATTGGAATTGTTGAAAATTTGGTGTTGTTCATTTTGTTGTCTGTCTGCATGTTCGTATGAAGACATTCTGTGTTGAATCTCTTGTCTATTTTTTTCTTCAGCCATTCTCATTGCCACCAAAGCGGCCTTTGCAGGGCCATTGTCAAGGTGCTCAGCCGAAGAGGTTTGTCTCAATGGTAGATGGTGATTGGTGGCCCCAGACTTTAAGTGTCTTTTTAAAGAAGTGTGCAATTCATCACTTTTCATATCTATGGGCTGGTAGAACCTCTGACCATTGATCAGCAGAGATCGAATAGCAAATAATGTGGAAGCGTCTTCCACAATCATAGCTGGCTGCTCTACTTTGCTTCTTCTAGGTGGAGGACTTAACCCTGTGGAATTAGAGGTGTCTGACGTGGAATAGTTGGAAGAAGAGTCCAAGCTGGCTTTAGGCATCGTGCGGGATACAGATGTATTTGTGGGATGGTTGTAGTTGGAGAGGTAGCTGGTGATGTGATGTGCTTCAGGCACTATAAACTGAGCATTGACACCACCTTTTTTGGTCATAAAACCACTGCCTGGAAGTGTGTCACCAAATGACTGGGTTGAGGGATTAAAGGCAAATGTTCTAACCATCTAAATATTATCATATTTTTGTCGACAACTTTCTGTTGCTCATTGCTCACCAGTAGATTATTTATAGACTTAGCAGTAGATATTTCCAAGTAAAAAAGGAGGACACGGGAATGCCTGACAGTTGATTAAAAACGTTAGAGCATCGGAAAAGGGTCTAACATAGAGAAATTTGTGGGAGAACATTATGGAAATTAAGCAATTAAGTAATCACCAAAGCCAAGCAGTGGGAGCAAAATCATCTTTCTCATCCCACTTTTTGTGCAAAAATTCAAGGCCAACACTCCTAGACACAAATACCTACAAGAAAAGGGCAAAAGAAGTGGCTGAAGGGATAAGTTGGATACAGAAATTTGAGCAGAAAAAAATGAGTTAGAAGAAGTCATTGGCTGATAGAAAACGCAGGAATTTGCTAGCTTGCAGGTGTGAGGCAATAAGTGCAAGCATTATTTTGCAATTTTATACCCCTATAACGTTTTCTTCTTGTTTTTGTTGTGTGTTTTCAAACGAACAGATAAACCAGCAAAGGAAACAGGCAAACAATTCAATATCGAAAAAAAAAGAAGTAAAATAGGTGGTTAGCAATAGTAAGAATATATTCAACAAAAGTCAAAGCAGCCCTAATGAGGCAAGACTTGCTCATCTGCCAATGCTGGTCATGCTGCCACCACATTAAACAATTAAAACACAACAACAGCAACCCTCGTAACACCTTGGTTGCTGGTAGAAAAAAAAGCAGTGGGTATCAACAACCATTAGTATTCTAAGATTTCGTATGCCCTGGGTTTCCATAACAACTTCTTTTTTACCCACTTTTTTCTGGTTCTGCATACAAACAGAGTAAGGTTGGTCTTAAAAAATGGGAGGCAGTGCAAAGGATATGCTACAAGCAATAGCCACTGGCTATACACTTAATTGCAGATGTGTCCAGGCGAATAGCTTTTTGCAAAAGCATAAGTCCACCCATATGGAGCTTCTTGACCCTGGTCTTTCTCGAGATCTTCGTTCTTAACATCTAACAAGTCGATTAACTCAGAATTCTTCATTTGTATTAAATTTTTGAAGCGCCTTTGCCGTTATAAAGGTCGAAAAAAGCCCTCACTATCTTAAAGCACTGGTTTAGACCGGTCAATAATGTCTAGGTTTTTCCTTAAACCAGGTCTCACATCTCAGATTTTGGAAAAAAAAAGTAGAGAAAAAGATTTGTCATTATTTTTGGCGAGGAGCGGTATAGTACGCTATGTGAAGTAGTCTATGTTAAGTCAATCAGTCGGAGTCCTTTATTTACAAACAAATGAAGTATAGGGCATCATTATTAGTGTCAACAAAGAGCATCAATAATAATATGCTTAAAAGACTATCCCTTAAAGTTGAATAGACTTGGAGGAAATGTGCATGTAGAAGCATCTACCGGTGCCACTATGTTGAGTAGTTTGCTAAAGCCATTGACTATTCCCTTTTGCTCAAGAATCTGGTTGACGGCTGCTTCATAGCGCTATAATGGGCCACATTATTCAGGCCAAAGCATAAAAAAACAGCAAGCCTACCTGCTTATAGACAATGGGGTCTCTAGCAAACACATACACTGGATAGTTGCAGTTCGTACTCATTATAGTGAACTCATACTCCCCGTTGGTGTTGATTGGACCAGTGAAGATTACGTGCACTGCAAGTTAACTACTTGAATAAGTACTTAATGCTTAAAATTTCTTCTTTCAGCCCCTTGCCTATCCTTATTGGGAGAGTTTAATATAGACAAGTTTGCAACACAAAATTCAAGACATTTTCTTGGTAGTTAGGTAGTGGTGGTATATTGAGTGCTCACCATTAACGTCTTCTTGGTGAGCTGTAGTCCGAAGAATTAGCTCTCCTGCTTGTTTTAAAATGGCGTATCTGTAAGAGAAGAAATAATTTATTTATAGAAAGGGCGTTAGAGTAAAAGTAATCAACGAAAACATACCCTGAAGTTATTTTTGGTTTGGTGTAGGGAGTGCCATCAGTAGTGTACTCAAATATTTCGAAGATAGAGCCAATACCTCCATTGTTGACATCTGCTAATTTCTTGTAGGAAACCACACTGCAAGCGCTTTGGGTAAGTGGTGGAGAGTACACCACCTCAAAAATTAACATTAACAGACAGCCATTTAAGAAGGAGATCTTTCAAGACACTACCTGGTACCATTGGCCCATAAATGCATCTAAATCGAATTCAGTAACAGGCACTGGCTTTGGATTGCACAGTGGACTGGAAGGTTGAGCAATTAGATTCTGAATCATCTCCAAATTTTCGCCGATAGCAGCTTGCTGAGCGGCATTTAGAGTGATTGGGGCAGAGCTGTTGAAATCCAACACAGAGCCATCTGTGCCGTTACCCTATAATCGAACAATTTTGAATCAAGAGGGGTCGTTAACCAGAGAAAATTATGTCCTACCGGAGAATGGGTACCGATCTTATACCTTGGTCCCCCCCCTGTTGTTGTTTAAGAATCACCCCCTACTCTAAACTCTTACCCCTGAGCCCTTACCCCTGAAATGGGTATTCATTCTCCGGTAAAGCCGAAGATTAGGTAGGTGGCAGTAGAGCTACCTGAATAGATCCAGAAGTGAGTGCTTTATAGAGCACATTGGAGATCATATTTTTGCCGGGGAGAGGACTATTGTTTCCACTCAACAGATTGGTCACCGCTTTGCTGATTCCATTCACATCCGAGGGTTTGCCTATAAAATAATGTATTCCAGGCTAAGCCTCAAGCAGCTCAAGTGTATACCCTCTTTGTTCATTCCAAACAAGTCGAGCACAGTGCCAATAAGCCCACCAGGCACATGGGTCTCATCCGTCAAAGTTCCATACTAAAACATATGCTTATAAGTCAATAAAATTTAGACTAGTACAACAAAATGACCTCAGAGGCATCAGCAGCACTGGAAGAGAGAACAGCCTCAGAAACAGAGGAAGGGTGGCGACGAACCTCACCAGCTGGACCCAACCCCCCTTCTGGCACTTCTGGCTTCGACATGAACTTGGGCACTTCTGGCGCATTCTGCATAACTACTGGTTGTTGTTGGCGACGCACCTGCTCATTGAAGTTGGAAATTGGAAACTTGGGCAATTTAGGGTAGTCGTTGGGAATGCCACTGATAGACGACTTGCTTGGAGAATACCTAGCACCTTCTCCTTTGGTTTCAACGTTTGTTGACTGCATAAAGAAAGCTCTTATAAATAGTGTTATTACAACACAGGATGTCTCAAGTATTTGCGGTCAAGCATCGACCTTAAGGATATGTTCCGGGGGGTTTTCAGGAACTGAATGTTGACTGTATGTGCAAAAATTTAACACACCTTGTATGAAAATAGCATGCATACTAGATCTTTTTTATGCGGTAGAGCCCACTTGACAAAGCTATGCTCAACATTTTCTCTTTTTTGAGTGGGCTCTCCTAAGAAAGTGACCCCTTAATTGTCTCTTCCCCTCCCTGTACAGCCCTTAATCCCTTAAAAAATGGCGAAAAAATGCTTCTTACATGGTTAATGTACCTAAAAAACCCAAATACTTTTTTTTTGGCGGGGGGGGGGGGTATAATACAGTAGTACCTCGGTGTATTTGAAGTGACGGGTTATCGAAGAGGGTTATTTTTTATTTTTTTAGGGGAGAGGGTATATCCAGCGTCAAAAATTTAGTTAAGCTTAGTAAGTAAAAATTACAGCAGCATCAGAGTTTTGTTGAAAAGAAGCAAGTGGAGTCTTGCCATTGTTTAGGGAAAAACCTTGCCCAAAGCCTGGGGGCAGTTGACCATATTCTGTAGATGGAGCTAAACCATTCAAATTAAAACTACAAACGTGCACAAAATGGTAACCAGTTTTCACCTGGTGGGCCAGAAAGGAATCTCTCTACGGCTTTGCCAATAGTAGCCAGACCATCTGGTTGAGCTGGTCCAGTAGCAGGCTTTTCGCCTTCAGTGTCCACCTTGGCATAAGTTCTTGGTGCGGAAGATATGTCATATGTTTTTTCCGGTAAATATCCTGAAAGAATAGATTTGGATTTCAGCTAAACAAACTTTTTCGGCTCTATAAGCATTCGTCATTGCTGCGAACAATTATCCATACCCCTGCTTTTTCTTAGTCAATCTTTTTGGCTATTAATGTCCTGAATCCTCACAAAAGACCAGTTTCAACCAATTTTTGCTGCGTTTCAGTAAAAAATACGCGCAGAAAGAGTGTTTGAGGTGTGGCTAAACGCTGGTTGCAAAAAAGTGACTTTTTGCCTTGTCCAAGGCAAAAAGTCCTACCCTTTTTGTGCCTTTGCACAACCAGGAAGCTGCTTGATGTGTTTGACTGCGAAACAACCAGATAATAACCAGATAAACAACCAGACAATGCTTGAGTCTCAAAACGACTTAACCACAACTACTTTGAGGCTAAACCCAGGGTGGAGGAAAAAGTCTTTGAAATTTTTTCTCAGGCTTTGAGGAATACAATCAAGCCTGGATAATCCGGCACCCTGAGAAAAGGGGCTGGAACTGCCGAATTGTCGAGGCTGCTGACTTATCGAAAGCCATTTAAAAAAGCAGCTTAAAGTATCCAAGCAGTTTTAGGCAATGACCAACGTATAGAGAGCTATTCTTTGTGTGTAGCTGACCTCCGGGTCGTGGTCCAATAAGTGTGTCCATGAGCTCACGAGCATGCCCGTCCAACTCGAAATATTTGGCTAAATCTGGAGTTATTGTTGGCTTGGCAGCATAGTTGGCAGCTTGAGGCAATGCAAAGACATCATTCTGAGCTATGGCTAGAGGCACGAGCAAATAAATGGCAAAGATCACTGCACAACAATACCCGACGCGACATGTTTGTCTGCTCATTTTTTCCTGCAAAAGGAAAACTTTTCATCTGACATTCTAAAACATAAATTTTGTTGATGTGATACAACAAACAATGTATCATTTGAAAGAGGAGAAGAAGGGCTTTCTAACGGTGCCAAACATTGATATTTATGCGTAAAAGAAAAACAAAGTCGTAAACTTTTCAGACACACGGTAGCTTGAAGTGGGCCAGTGTGGGTTAGGTGTGAACCACTAAACCTAAATATAACATGGTGTATGCCAAGTCTTAATCAACCTACACTGGCCTACCCTAAACCTAAAGCCTAGTTGTATGTTTAAGTGTTGTTGCTGAGGTCTGAAAATACCAATTAGAAGGTTGTTTACCCTTGGTTGTCTCCAAGGCAAAAACAACTACCCACTTGTACACTAGGACCCATACACTAGGACCTTAAGGAATTGCAAAGGAAAGTTACAAATGAATTCTAGAAAGTATTTGTCGACTCCATCCAAACAACTTCTCCGACTGAACTAAAGCATACTTAAATGCATGATATTGAATTTGGAATGGGATGGATGGAAGAATGGTTGGGATGGTCTTGTGTGCAAGTGGACAGCTCATATCCACTCATCTATATCCCACCTCTCGCACTCACACATCTTTTTGTGAAAAGAGTGAAGCAGCCAGAGGCAATGCCTCTTCTCTTGCTCCTTTCCTGAATTT
Organism: Subanguina moxae; assembly: GCA_000981365.1. Classification (NCBI taxonomy): domain Eukaryota; kingdom Metazoa; phylum Nematoda; class Chromadorea; order Rhabditida; family Anguinidae; genus Subanguina; species Subanguina moxae. Next base: position 2,675 of record BBSZ01012682.1, on the reverse strand, counting down.
TGGTGTGTTTTATTGTGCGAACAAATGCAGGTGTATAACGGATGACTCTTCTCCATTGTTCGCTCCTTCACCGACGAGATCCACCAAAATCAGCAAGTATTACACAAAAATTCCCATCTTTTTTATTTGCTAAATAGGAATCCAGGAGATTAGGTCAGCAAGGGCATTCAGGTCACCGGCCTTGACTAACTCGCCTACAAGATTTTCTCTTATTGCCCGAGAAGAAGAGAAAGAAGAAGAAGATGGTCACAGTTACCTTCTTTTATTGGTTTTTAGCAAAAAAAAACTCTCATATATTAGGTTGCATAAGAAGAAGTCAATTTATTTCTGGTGATCCTTAGCTCATCTCATCCACATAAGGCGTATATGGTACATGAAAATTTCTCCTCTCATCAATACCCACTCAGGCCAAAGATGCCAACCTGAACTCTTGACACAACAGATACGGTTGTCTAAATTCGGGCGAAAATTAAAAAGTCCATTTGAAGAGATAGCCAAGAAGTCAGCTTTTTACTCTTTGCCTCTTTCGAACTACACTCAACTCAATCGAATTCTGATGGAATAAGAACCTTTGGGTGTATTTACGATGTATTTACGAGTGGAAAGTTTGCTTCAAAGGCATTGATGGCAGACACCTTAGGTAGCACTTGAGTATGGGTACTATTTTTCCTTTGTTTCCTCTATTGTTTTAGACCTTTCTAAGCATTTTTGATCTTATTTTCTGACCCCAGGTACTACACATAAGCATACAACTAAGCCCTAGGCTTAGGGTAAACCAGCGTAGGTTAGCCATGAACCATTAATCTTAGGTATAACATGTTAATCGCTCAGTGCCAGCTAAGGCTTAAAATGGTACCCATTCTAGAACAAGGCCAAGGTGTGGCAGATGTTCTTGAAGCTCCATACTTTTATATGTAGAAAGAAGCTTTTATTACAAAATATGAACAAATAAGTAAACAGATATGAAATAGGAGACTCTCCGCCCCAAAACGGTATATGATACTCAGCAATAGCTCATCCGACGACTCAATACTTTTATTCTTTCACAACAACAAGAATTATACAGGGTATTGCAAGAAATCCGGCTACTTTTCCTGGTTCTGTTCTTTAAACCAATTTTTTAATTTCGCCGCCATTTAACTAGATCATTTGGCATACGATGTAAAAAAGTTGATTTTTGCATGGTCCTCTCTGTGGTTTGTGCTGTGCCACAACCTTATGCTTTGGATTACTAGGCACTAAACCATGAGAACTCAACCATTAGACATTATATACCACAAAATTTTTGCTCGAATGCAGTCGAATGCGAAACACCTGGGCCACTTATGCCACCCTGTACTAAAAAGTAGCAGAGGTTTTGTTCCAAGAATGTTTTAAATTATCAAAGTAATCTTCCATCTCAGCCGTATTTATCAAACGATTTCCATCAATGGTGGTTGGAATTGGGCTATTTACAAAGCCATCAGTTTCTAATTGTATTTTAGAACTCGATTTACCAACAATTTTTGTTTTCAGCTGTTTGCACAGCTTTACCGCTCTTCTGTTCATAATGGGATGGTACCTGATAAAAAAAAAAGTAGATTTTTTTGTTAATGAAAGAGGAAACATAAAAATATTAGAATAGTCACCAGAATCCGGTTTTTTCTCAAATATGATATGATGCAAAGAAAAAATTTTCTCTAGCCCTTGCGGCCTCTTCTCAAACCCAGCACTTTAAACTAGTTTGATTCCTATATATGCTTTCTTTTTTTCAAGTCCTTCGCTATCATATTTTTGTGATAGCTTTATTTTTGGTTCCCTCTGGTCTCACTACCAGAGGGTGGGGCCGTCGGGCCAGGGGTATTTCGGAAGGGTTTAAGGGGCGTTTTAGGAAGGGTTTAGGGGTGGTTAGGCGGGGTTTAGGGGTAATTTGGTGCTTATTGGGCCCCATGGGTCTGTGGTCAATGATGTCTTGAGCAATCTTAACGCTAGTGATTGGTACAAACTCAACGAAATTATTGAACCACAGACCCTTGGACTCCTAGCCCTTGGGCCACTGACCACCTAAATCCCACATAAACCTTACTTACTCCCCCCCCAAATGTAACTGCCACAAAATACGTGTACCATCCCCCTAACCTATTTTAATTAGTGCTGGAGGATGGAAGTACCGGAGGGTGGAAAAGAATCGGATTCCTGATCCGGTAGTGGCAAAAAACCGGATTCCGTACGAATACCGGATTTTTTAGTACATGCATAAGCATTCTATAAAAATAAATTCTCCACAAGAAAGCTATTTTCCGACCCTTTTAGTCATACAAATTCAGTTTTTGGGAAGTCGAAAAGTAATGGTATTTTTAGGTACTACATTAAGGAAACTAATCCATATAACTAGTGCTGGAGACCGAACCGGAATTCGTACGGATTCCGGTCACCAGAATCCGGTTTTTTCTCAAATATGATATGACACAAAAGGAAAAATTTTCTCTAGCCCCTGCGGTATCTTCTCAAACCCAGCACTTTGAACTAGTTTGATTCCTATATATCCTTTTTTTTTCACTCGGCATTAGCTACCATATTTTTATGGTAGCATTATTTTTGGTTCCCTCTGGTTTCACTACCGGAGGGGTGGGGCCCTTGGGCCGAGGGATTTTGGGGGGGTTTTATGGGGGTGTTTAGGGGATGTTTAGGGGGTG
>BBSZ01012678.1:32108-68352 GCA_000981365.1 Subanguina moxae | reverse complement strand
GGCGTAGGGGGCTTGGAGGCTTGGGGTTGAGATGCGCACACACACATACCTGAGACATAAATCACTCGAAAGTGACTCTGGTATGCATGAAACATGTATGCATACCAGAGCTTCTTTATGCGGTAGGCCCCAATCAACAAAACTATGTTCAATTTATACTTCTTACTTACTACTATTGGTGTGAAATATCGCGTGAAATACTAAATCTGAATAAATAAAGTGAAATACTGCTATTTCCTTTTACATTAAAGAGTTTTTCTTAAAAAGTGTAGCGAGTCGATGTAGCGAGTCGTAAGTGTAGCGAGTCAATGTAGCGAGTCGTAAGTGTAGCGAGTCAATGTAGCGAGTCGCAAGTGTAACGAGTCAATGTAGCGAGTTGCAAGTGTAGCGAGTCGATGTAGCGAGTCATAATTTGTAGCGAGTCGTTGTTATACCAAATATATGAGTAAGAAGATAGTTGATGATGGTATTCAGATGATAAATTACCCGGAATATAGCCCAGACCCTGGCTGCATGCAACATTCCGCCCATAGGCCCACGGGCATAAACTACTATTTCATCTGTTTTGTTGATGCCTAAATAGTAAACATGGCAATGGCTGAACGTGTAGATGTCAGGTAAATAAAATTTTTATGAGGAGACAAGTTAGTGGTCATACTTTACCTAATAGTTGGACATATTCCTGGAACAGATCTGCTGGGTACAGGGCCTGTTTGTCATTCCTTAAAGTAAGGCTTGGAATACAACCCCACTGGCGCGTCGACAAAGTGAACAGATATGTGTTTTTAGGCAAAATTAGCATATGGCTTTCATAAATAACATTTTTTTTACAAGCAAACTTATTTCGACTTCAATGGATTATATCGCCCTCTTACTAATCAAGAAACCAAGTCCATAGGGATTCATGCCGATGGGTTGCAGAAATAAATTTGCTTTTGGAAAAATTATATTTGTGAAGCCCATATGTCAATTTTGGTTTAAAATTGCATATGTGTTCACTTTGTCATCGCGCCTGGAATAGTGTAACGATACCACCTTTAATAAAAAGTTGACTTTAGTAAACTAGGCCACCTCCTGCCCCCAAAATTTATAAACCCAAAAACAATCAAGTCCCGTCGCCCAGATAATATGGCGAAAAGAGCCTCCGAATGGATAATTTTCCAAGAAGATTGCTCGGACTCTTCTATATTCTTGGGGGTGTTATACAGTGGTGCCAAAATCCATTAAATGTTTGATTGAAAACAAAAGAGAACCAAGTGGGGTAAGTTGCAATGTTGAGGTTGAAGTGGATGGCTCCAGGGATGTGGGAGCGAGCATACTGAAGTCCTTTCTAAACCAAATAAGTGTTGAAGAAAAGGGTAAACACAGCTACAACCACACCTTCTCCTCCATCAACTTGTCCCAATTTCCGTAGTAGAAGTCTTAAAATAGAATGACACTTTAAGTTTGTTTCTTGACTTTCGCCTGACAAAGTTACGAAACAAACTTAAAGTGGGGACTTGGACAAAAGCTTACAAACACTTACCCACAAAGTGTTTGGTAGCACTTTAAAGAGCAGACAAAGAACTTTTAAAGGGTGTATAACTTTATTTCAACAAATGATCAAAATGGCCACCTTCGGCCGCAACACAACAACGGAGACGTTTTGAAAAATTATTATCAATTGCTTTCTTTATAATATCCAGTGGAAGACGTCGCCATTCTCGCTGCAACCACTCTTTGACATCAGCGATGGTTCGGTGAGGCTCTGAGCACGCTCTCTTCTCCAGTTCCGGCCAAACAAAGCAGTCCATCACGTTTCCTCCATCGTCCCGAGTCCAATGAGTGTCGACACTGATTGAGTCCGCAAAGTTCTGTTGAATCCATTGCTGAGTTTCAACCGCCCGATGCGACCGCACGATATATGAAATGAAAGAAGAGAAAAAGGGCTATTAAATGATACCAAACACTTCATGGGAAAGTACATTTAATCATTAAGGTTTAAATTTTCGTACAAACTCTTGCCTCACCCGATAGAACTGGGCAATCAAAAAATAAATAAATAAAAACCTTGGAAAACTGTTGGGTCAACAGCATTACCTAAAAAATTAAGTCGAATTTTTTGATATTCTATAAAGAGATGCCAGATTGCGGCATTTGAAAGCGGCATTTTCCTCTTTTTCGGAAAGAAATGCCGCTTTTCCCGCTTTTTTAACCCCAAAATGCCGCTTCTTTCATTTTTCGACCTGGCATCCCTGGTTCTATGGCCAATTTCTTACCTTCAGGCTCATAGCTGGCATCCAGAAGTTTGATATTTTTGTTTGTCTAAAATTGAGATTAGGTTTATTAAGAGAAAAGCTATTTTTGCTAAGGGGGACCATGTCAATTTAGTCACAATAGGATTAGAGAAGTCTATACGATACTTTGAGTAATTTAAACTAGGGCCGGGGTGCCTTATATGGCTATGGCCGAAAAAGCAGTTTTAACCACTTTTTTCGATGTTTTAGCACGTAAAACGTGCAGAATACATGTTTTTAGGGCCGGGCCGACCAAAAAAATGTGGTCTGCCTCCAAAAAAAAATTTTTGAGGTTTTACCTTGGGGGACCAAAGTAAACTATGGTTTTTAGGGTATTCTACCTTGGTTTTATCACTGGAGCTGGGCAAAAATAGTCTCTGAGTGCATATATTATCAACAGCATTGCTCGGATTGATCTCTAAGGTATGTGAGTGTGCGCATCTCTAACCTCTAAGCCCCCTTCGGGGGCCTATATTAGGCCTCAGTTAACAAAACTATGTTCAAATCCCATCTTTTTTTTCGTATCCAAGTACCTCAAAACCTGATTTACATTGGTCCCCCAAGGTAAAACCTCAAAATTTTGTTAAAGTATGGTGCATAATTTTACGAACACCCCTAATTTCGCGTGTTTGAAGTCTTTTTTTGAAAAAGAAAAAACTTTGATGCCGATTAATGCCGATGAGAATGAATGGTGGATGAGTAAGGCATCACCTTTAATCTATTATTCAAAATGTCCACATCTATAAGAGTCTCCTTGGCTTCAGGCACACCAAAAGATCCGATATGAGGAGTTACTGAAACAAACTTATAGAACAATAATTTGATTAAATATGTTGCTTACTTGGTCCTACTATTCCTGGATTAGCTGCATTCAAAGCTGGAGATCCACCGTAATTAGGGGGGTTGTAGAAACTTCTTTTAGGGTCATAGAACGGTGGATTTCCAGCCGCCAGATAGGATGTTCCGCCTCCTAAACTTTTGCTATCAAAAATAGCTCAGATTAATTGGTTGTGTGTAAAATCTCCATTCTAACTAAGAAGAAAGAAAAGGGGACATAAAGTAGTTACACTAAGTCGGCTAAATTACATTATACCCCTAGCACTCTTACCTACGCTCGCCTACCCTAAGCCTAAAGGTCTCGGCCAACCTATGCTGACCTACCCTAAGCTTAAAGGTCTCGGCCAACCTATGCTGACCTACCCTAAGCCTAAAGGTCTCGTTAAAAGCCATTTAATCCATTTGGTATAGTGTAATCGAGTGCTGGGAGTATAGTGTAAGTGCTACCACAAAGTGGACATCCCCTTGGTTTTGTTGGTGTACAGCCTATCAAGTTTATATATACCATCGTGTATTTTGTCCTAGGTTGTGTTTTTCTTCAACATTTTACATTTAACTGTCTCTCCATATGTGAATTTTCACATTTTTAAGTAAACTGTTTACTATTTTCCAAACTAAAATACCTTTTAGCAGAGCGTTAAAGAGAGATTGAGCTGGTGGATTAAAATTGGGCATAACAATAGTCAAATTTTGAAAGACCAATTTGGAAGAGTCAATAGCCTTTTGTAGAGCTCTCATCACATATTGCTGACCTTCAGGGCTATCAGCCACTATAGTGCCTAAAATTTAATCAACTATTGGCTTAATGACCGCACAAACTCAGGTGTAGCAATCTAACTGTTTTTGAGCGGCGGTCGACACTTCTTAGCAAAAAACAATTGACTTTTTGCCCTGGGGGACCAAGGTAAACCACTTTGTTTTCGGGTATTCTACCCCATTTTGGTCACTGCAGCTGGGCAGAAGGAGCCTCTATATGCGTTTTATGATCAAGAGCATTGCTCAAAATCATGTCTAGGACAAATGAGTGTGCGCATCTATAAGTCTCAAGCCCTCTGTGCCCCCCAATGCTGGAGGAATTGGCCTCCTCTCCGGAAGATTCCTCCGGAGGCCAGCACAGGCGTGCATGCCATTTTTTTTCAGTTTGAAACAAAAGATTGATATTTTGTTGAAACTTTTTCTCAAAGACTCAAATTCAACCACATTTTAAAGCAATTCACAGAATTTTGTGTTTTAGCCCAAATGCAATTGCTTACCCATGGTGGTTGTGTCCTCTTCTTCTATGACTGTTGTAGTAGGCTCTATAGTGCTAGCTTCTGTAATGGCATTAGTTGTGGTGGTGTCTGTGGTGGCAACTGCCTGTTTGGCCACCTCCTCCCCAGCTGCTTGTGCCTCTTTTGCTTGCACTGTTTCAGTAGTTGTCTCCTGAGCGGTTGTGGGAGCAGAGGGTGTGGTAGTAGAGAGTGTGGTGGTGTCTGAAGAAGTGGTTGTAGTAGCACCTACCTCTTCATCATCACTCATCTCCATTATAGTGGATGCACTTTGGTGCTGCTCTGGGGTGGTTGGAGCCGCCGTGGTGGCTGTAAGCGGCCTGTAGTCTGGGTGATGCAGTCTAATAGTGTCCAGAGAAGGGTCCGCTGGTTTTGTGGGGTCAGGCAATGCTTGTCGAGTGGTGATCGGCTTTGAAATGGTTGGTTGGAGAGTGGAGGGATGAGCAGGCAAAATCGCTAAATAGTTTATTTTTTGGATTACAGCTGATTTGGTTACCTAAACTAAGGTTGGTGTCATGGTCTAGCTTGATGTTCAACTCCACTGGAAGGGTGGTTGATTCGGTCGGTGTCGTTGTGGTGCTGTTGCTCTTTGAGGCGGAGTTGTCGGGTGGTTGTGTAATAAACACAAAGAAGAAGACAGTCGAGTTGATGACACTGCCTATTGAGCCGACTCTCATAGCTGGAATGAGGGACAGGTGTTTGAGATAAAAAGATAAAATTAAATACAGTCGAACTTCTATAACCCTACACTCCGATGACCCATCATCCTATCTAAACCGTCACCTCAAGCCTGATTTGGCTGGCCGGCAAATAAATGCCATAAATCTTGATAAATATGCTGTAAATCCTCTTTTTTATCGACTCATGTCCACTTTTTTAAAAGTTTTTGGAGCAGGTCAATCATCAGACCATCTGCAACCACCTTGAATCCATAGAATTCACTTGGGTGACATTAGAGACTTCAGCAGAAAAGGCCCGACAAAAGAGGCCAAGTTATCCTGCTTCACAACAACGCCAAACCCCATGTTGCAAAATTAGTCGAAGACACCGTCAAGGAGCAATGAAATTCACTGAGAATGACGTTCCGTTTAAAGGGGCAGGAAACTTGTTTGTCACAGCACTTTCGAAATTTAAATTCCCGCGGGACCACTAAAGGCTTAGGGTAGGTTTTCTCGTGGTCCCGCGGGAATTTAAATTTCGAAAGTGCTGTGACAAACAAGATTTTTCATCTAAATTTTTAATACCATTATCCTAAGACGAAAATTTTTACCAGCTGTCGTAAATTTTGGAGGCTAAAACGTTTTCTTGTCGTCATTTATTTTTTTTTACCTTTGGTTGATGCTTTGTCATTTACTTATTTTGGCACCGAAATGGCAATTCCGATCAAGAAGAAGCGTCGCATTATTCTGCTAGAAGAAGCAAATTATCGACGCATCTGTCACCAAAAAACTCAATGAAATCTGCAAGCTTTTCGAGATGCCAAAGCAGACGGTGTCAGAAATCCTCAAGAACAAACAAACTGTTCTCAGTGCTGTCGAAGAAGGAGGAGATGCAAAGCGGGACATTTAAAATCTAGCAAGTACGAAGATTTCGAGGAGGCGGTTCTGCGGTGGTTCAAGGCTGCAAGAAGCGAAAACACTCCCCTATCAGAACCTCTGATGGAGGTAAGATTGGTTTAGCCTCTTTTGTTTTAACTTGCTTGTTTTAGGAGAAAGCAAGGGAAATGGCGAAGGAATTGGTTAAGCCGCTGAGGAATCTGCTGATAAAACCAAAAAGACCGCAAAAACTTATTTCTCAACCCAATACATATGTGAATTTTAGAGGAACGCGCCCATGCATACCATTTTTTACCGGCAAATAAGGCAATCTTACTCATCTCTATCAAGTGCACCCAAAATAACTTTAAATGAAGAAATAATGAAACGGTTAGTCGAGTATATTAATTAATTAATCAGCAATAATCCTAACATGGAGTCATCACTCAATCAAAGATTAGGAAGTCATTTGGGTGCTTCTAAGTGGAACATCTACCTGAACAGGGGGAGTACAAACAAACAACAAGGACTTCACACAGCCACTCTTGATTGCAACTGCAGCCAGCAATCCTGTTCCTGTACTCTTCACTGCTGTCTTGTCTGTGCATTTGTTAATCAAAAATGTTGTTCCCTGCACTCAAGTGTGGGCAAATATGGCCTGGATACAGCAGCAAAAAAAATGTGGCAGCATCTTTAAGCAGGCCCAGACAATTTTATTAAGACATTTACACACAAAAAAGTACACAATAATCTCTACAGCTAGTTGACTTGAAGTAAGCTGTGTTTGACGTCACTTGTGCACAGACATTCAGGTCGTCTTGAACATTCTATCGATAGTCACTGTGCTAGCGGGAATCAACATACTGTCATAGGGCAATTTTGACAGCAATGAACAAATCTTTTAAATTAAACAAGCAAATAATTTTGCATAATAAGCATTTTGAGGCATATGCGTAACTATCAAAAGGATAATTACCTCATTGCAGAATTCGGGAGAGGTGGTTTGAGTTCATGAATTTACATCAATTTTTTGAAACAAATTTTTAATTTGCCGATCAGTTCAAGAACTTTGCAGAACTTTGCGGACTCAATCAGTGTCGACACTCATTGGACTTGGGACGATGGAGGAAACGTGATGGACTGCTTTGTTTGGCCGGAACTGGAGAAGAGAGCGTGCTCAGAGCCTCACCGAACCATCGCTGATGTCAAAGAGTGGTTGCAGCGAGAATGGCGACGTCTTCCACTGGATATGATAAAGAAAGCAATTTATAATAATTTTTCAGAACGTCTCCGTTGTTGTGTTGCGGCCGAAGGTGGCCATTTTGATCATTTGTTGAAATAAAGTTATACACCCTTTAAAAGCTGTTTGTCTGCTCTTAAAAGTGCTACCAAACACTTCATGGGAAAGAGTACATTTCATCATTAAAAATAAGGTTTAAAGTTTCGTAACCAACTTTTGCCTCACCCGATATTTTCGCTTTTGCCGGCAACTGCTTTTTGACGATTCTAGCCATGTGCGCTATGTCGTGTTGTTTCTTCGCTTCAAATTTTCCAATTTTATCCACTACCGACCAGTCCCGAAGGATACATGCTAAGTCCAACTTGGACTAAATGTCAACTTTTTTTTAACCCAAGTCACATTTTTTCAGTCAATTGCAATCACAAGTAATTTTTAATCTGGCTCAACACATATCATTTATTCTCGAACAGCAGCAGTATTCGGAGCAATAAATAATGGCTGCGATTCCAAAAATTCTCCAAATTTTTTTTTTGTAAATTAAAAATTCTCAACAATTAACAGTGGAAGAAGCAGGAAAACAAGAATGGAGTTGAGCAGAAGTTTGACTGCCATCAAAAACACTCACATCTTTTTGTTCCAACGAACAAGAGAAATCAAATAGAACGGTTTTATATTGGAGAGTCGCAATAACAATTGAAAAACAACAGCAAATTTGCTCCAATACCCCCTAGAGCAATTATGGAAACAAAAGAGACAAGAATGTTGGATGGTTTGCAATAACAATTGATATATTGGTGGTTGTGCTGCCGCTCCTCCTGCATCACTGCTTACAGCTTGTCTAAAAAGTTGTCAAGAGCAGGGATACCCTCCTTCAAGCCCTTTCGTTTGCGAGTTTCTATCACCACCTGTAAGCAAAAGTTTATATTCAAGGCTAAGCAGTAAGCTTTACACCTGCACAAATAGTGCCAAGTGCATCAGATTGTTGAAAAAGTTGCTACGGAAAAGTAGGCAATCCGCATCAGCGAAATGGCCTGCTTCTCCTCTTCGACAAGGACAACAAGGTCAGTGAGGCTGAGGTACCTAGGCAGCTCAAGGAAGTCTTTGGAGATAATGCGCCGTTTGAGTGGTGGTGTTTACAATGGCTGAAGCGATTTAAGAGCGGCGAAACGGGCGTGAAAGACCTGAAAGATGAGCAAAAGAGCAAGAGTCGAATCATTTCGATGAAAACAAGCTGCGCAAGGAGGTGGAGGTTGATTCGAAGATGACTGTGAGGGAGTTGGGAAATCCGACGCAACTTTTTGAACAATTTGATACATCAGAGAAAGAAAATTTCATTAACCTGTCCTGGTTTAGTGTTGCTATCGAAGGGGTCTCCTGGAAGGATCTGCCAATGGTCAAACACACACTGAGGGAAGGCCTGACCACCAGTGTGGGAACGCAAGTCAGCAGTGAAGCCTGCAAAATGGATTATTCAAAACTATAGAATTAGAGGACTAAGAAAGAGGACTTACCAAAGGATTCGTTAACAGGCAAGTAGGCCTTGACAACAAACATGGGTGTGCCGGAGATCTGACTTCCCTCAAAGACATGACCTCTACGACGATTCAGCACTCCGTAAATACCGCCCACAGCTGATTCAGGGCACTGGATCTCCACCAAGTAGACAGGCTCCAACAGACGGGGCTGGGCAGTCAACACACTGGCGTAGAATACACGTCTGGCTGTAGGGATGATCTGAATTGAGGAGCCATTATTTGAGGCGATTAAGAAGCCATTTCGAAGTATGAAAAATATATATACAACTCATTTTAATTAATTAGTCTCAAGCAGTCACCAACCTGTCCACCACCTCGATGAATAGCATCTGCGTGGAGGGTCACATCGTGGATGTTGAAGCGGACTCCTCGCATGTTCTCGTCACAAAGCACACCCTCTTTGGTGGCCCACTGGAAGCCAGCCACCACAGAGTCCTTGATCTCGTTGAGGTACTGCACTCCCTTGGTCACATCAATCAGCAGGTTGGGTCCAGTACCGTCAGGACCAAAGCACCAAATCTTACGCGCATCAGTGGCATCAATGCCATGCTTGTCGCTCATTATCTTGGCACGGGTCTTCATATCGTCACGAGCGTTCACTGTACCTCCCTCAATGTCGTCGGCCAAACCGTCAGGCATAGGGGCAGCCTTGCAGAACAGACGGTTGTGCTTGTTGGGTGACTTGGACAAACACACTATTTCGGACTCCTCGGCCACCGTCTCTCGGTAGGACACCACTGGGTCAGACTTCTTCAGGGGAATGCAGGCATGGTCCTCCTCCAAATCCTTTAAACAGATCTCCAAATGGAGTTCTCCAGCTCCGGCCACGATGTGCTCCCCAGACTCCTCAAAGATGCACTGCACCATAGGGTCTGACTTGGCCAAACGTTTGAGCCCTTCCACCTGAAATTTAGAATCCGGTTGGGAAAGGCCTTCTGGTTGCAAAATTTGTTGGAAATATCTGTTTTCGTGCTCTCTAAAACTAAACCCACCAATTTGGGCAAATCTCCAGGGTTCTTTGGCTCGACAGCAATGCGCACAACAGGCGACACGGAGAACTTCATCACGCGCATGTTGAAGGCGTCCTTGAAGGTGGTGATGGTGCCTCCCTTGACCAAGTACTGGTCTACACCCACCAGACCGCAGATGTTGCCGGACGGCACATCCTCAATTGGCTCAATGTATCGGCCCATCATCAGAATTGTGCTAAAAACCAAATCCAAAGAAGGTGGATGAAGGAAGTGGCCAACCAATGTCATAGCTAAAAAAGCACTTACCGCTGAATGGTCTTCTCGTACAAATCCTCTTTTTTGCCGTGCACATAGTAAGGTCCTTGGATTCTAGCCTTTTGTCCAGTAGCAACTTTGCCAGAGAAAACGCGACCAAAAGCGTAGAAGCGACCTTTGTCGGTGGTGGGCACCATCTTGGATACATACATCATGAGTGGACCATTGGCATCACAGTTCTTGATGGCCACAGCCGCCTCGTCGTCGTGTGGTCCTTCGTAGAGCATCTCCATGCGGTATTTCTGAGCAGTGACAGGAGAGGGCAGATGGATACAGATCATCTGCAACATGGTGTCTCCGGCAGGCAACCATTTGCGCATAAGCACTTTGAGCAAAGCCTTGGACTCCAATTCCTTCTCATCCGCAGACAATTTGATGTTGAGACGCTCCACAAGCTTGGCAATCTCTGGTTTCTGCAAAAATATTGTGATTCACGAGAGTTTTGATTACTAATTTAATCCTTGTGTGAATGCTATCAATTTTTTTTTTCTTGAAACTTTCTTTGACTAACAAACAATCGAGACACATATATATTGTGTCCACGACTTACACCAACTCTAGTTAGAAGTAAGTAAGCTCCCACCTTGATCTGCATGACAGCTTCAAAGACCTGGAAGATAGGCTCGAGCACAAACTGGCAGAAACCTCGTTTGCAGTCGGGGCCCTCGTTGGTGGTGGACCACTTCTTGGTTTTCACGTTGAAGAAGCGATCGCCCCACAAATTCTTCATCAGCTTATCAACCTAAAATGCGAAAAAGTAGCGCTAATCCAAGATTTAGCTCCAAAAAAAAACCCACCTTGACACCAAACTTCTCAGCATAGATCTCAGCAAACTGTTTGAGAGTGAAAGCCCAGCCGTGAAGACCCGATCCAAAACCAACATTTCCGAAAGAGGGGTCCACAGAGATGGGTCCCATTGGGCCATCGTCATCACCATAGGTGGAAATGATCACGTTGATATTTTCCACAATACGCTGGAAAGTCTGGAAGAGGGCTTCTTGGTCCAGCTGTAACTCTAACAAGGCACGGTCCATTTTGTTCATAAACAGGATTGGCTTAATTCGCTCCGCAATGGCCTGACGCAGCACAGTCTCGGTTTGTACGCACACACCTGCAAAGCAGAAAAGAAATAATTACGCAAAAAGTCTGGTTCCCTTTGTTATTTAAAAGACAAATTAAAACAGCCTTCTCTCAGGCCCAAAGAGATTTGTATGTTAATGCAGAAAGATATAGAAAAGTACCAACCGGAGACACAGTCAACCACCACCAAAGCTCCGTCAGTCACTCGAAGAGCAGCAGTCACTTCACTGGAGAAGTCGACGTGACCGGGCGAGTCGATTAGATTGATCAAGAAGCCGTTGTATTTTTCTTCGCCACCTCCTTCTTTTTTCTGCACTTCAACCTGGCTAGCACCCTTGATGAAGTCAATGTCTTTCATGTCGAGCTCAAAGAACATAGAGATGGCACTGAAAAGAGGGATTTTACCAATCAATTCAAGTCTGACTATGATAGCATCGATGATCAGCGGCTTATATATACTCCTTATAAAAAAACAGCCCCCTGCGCAAATGCTAAAACGAAGCATTTTTTGCCTCGAACATTTACTTCGGCAAATACCTTATAGACTCTAATACAACCGAGGAGTGCCAAGCCAACCTAGCGTAGTCTCATGTGAGAAAAAAGAAAAAGCGGCGCCATAACCCAAACAATTATTAAAGATTGCGAAACTCAAGCTTAGGCTATTGCTCTACAAATCCATTATTAACGTTTAGCTTACGTGGATTTGATGGTGATGCAACGCTCCTGTTCATCCTTGCGGGTATCAGTGAAACGGGTTTCTCCTGCTTTGGCACCAGCAATAATACCAGCCTTGGAGACCAATGAGTCAGTCAGTGTTGATTTGCCGTGATCCACGTGAGCAATGACGGACATGTTTCGGATGTTCTTCTTCCTATCCATCAGACCACGGATCTCATCAACTGTGAAGTTCACCTGCAATTAAGAGAACATTTTTTTTATTAAACGAAGTCATTTTCTGACTAATAAGCCAAAAAAAAAACGAAAAAACACCTACCATTGTTAAGCTTTAGAAGGCTGAACTGAATTAAATAAAAATAACAAGGCCAGATATGATCAGCCAGCAAATGAAAGCTGAAAATTAAGACCAATGATTAATTCTAAGAGAAAATTTTAAGAGGCTGAGAATTTACTCCCTCAGGTAATCAACAAGAAAAAGTATTCACGATGAGAATTTATGAGAATAACAATTAGGAGAGAAATGAGATAGCAGACACACCACCACCTAGTTGGCCAATCCCAAAATCGCTGGTTACGAAATCCAAGGAGGAAGTGATGTGCAAGTGCTATGGTAGGCCGCCAATTCAAAACACAATTTAGAAGGTTTCTGAAAACAAAGCACATCAATTCCAGGCCTTGGAATTTAGGCTTGGAAATCAGGAGTCGCGGACCAAAAGCGGACTTGGATTTAGAAACAAGAGACTCTACTGTGTTATACCTCCCTCAAAATTTATAACCCGCCACCCCGCAAAATGTAACCCAAAGCTAAAAGTCAGAACTGAACGAAGCAAGACTATTCCACCCCTTTAGAGTAGCCATTCGATATGTGCTTTGACCGGCTGGAAACCGACTCAATGTCCGCTTTTATGTTTGGTCTCGGCCAACCTATGCTGGCCTACCCTAAGCCTAAAAGTCTCGGTAAAAACCATTTAAGCCATTTGATATGGTGTAATCAAGTGCTGGGAGTATAGTGTAAGTGCTGCGCGATAGATAATGGAGCGTCATCTGTCATTAGCTCATCAAAATATTCAAAGGAAAGCTACTACTTCAATGCATCTCTCTCGCCCGTTTGTGAACTGTTGAGTTGTGTCTTGTAGATGCGATATTGAGTAAACATATTGCTGAAGCGAATCTTAAAGACATTTTATTGCATATACGCATCAATAATTGCACAGTAAATAAAGTTTGGGTGGCATGCTCCATCAATCAATTGGCGGTCATAATTTGGCGGAGACGACCTAGTAGCCCGCTACTATTGTTCCCTCCACTATTCTTCTTGCCGCTCCCTTGGGTCAACCGAAAGCTGTTGGTTGCAGACAGTTGGAGACTTGCATTTGAGTCTTCCATACCCTGGGGAAATCTTTGGGCATACACTCCAGGATAGGTGATTTGGAACTGAAAGTGCGAAATTAATCCAAACCATTCTCCAACAATCCACTTACAGTCTTCAATTTGTTTATCTTCATCACTGGCGTCATATTCTCATCAGCTACTATGCAGTCCAATAAGCTCAACAAGTCCTGACTCATATGTTGTTTTTGCTGCTTGTAAGCGCTGCTTCCTATTCTACTGCAGTAAGCGGCTGGTACTGGAGGTGTTTTGGATGACCTAGAGGTTCTTCTGCCTGAACCGAACACACTCTCTTGACTTCGCCGACCTCCTACAGTGGTTAAGGTGATTGTGTCTCCGGTGACTGTCATAATCTCCTGAATCGGGCCCACTTAATTGGGGATTGGACATAACACAGCCGGAAACATTATTTTATTATGTGAGAATGAGACAAAATTCCACCAAATCATGGTATCAAATGGTAAATCTACCGTCCACCTGGTTTATTTACTTTTAGATTGTTTTGCTACCCTTCAGCTACTTTACCTTTAGAGAGTATCTCATTCCAGAGAGACCCTCTTTCATATATTGCACCCAGTATTGCACCCAGCAGTCTGCTTGATGTCTTTAATCGCGAAGCGGCTGATACCCGTTTTAAGTTTGTTTTTCTGCATCAAGTATGTGAGTATTCAACACTAATAGCCCCTAAACACTTAAGTGCGTGGCTAGCCAAACCAAGTGGATCTCCACTTGGTGAATGTAGACTAGAAGGCCCTGCTGCGGCAATGCCGCATCATTCCCGACTGCTTTTCAAGTCTTCTCTTGTGATCTTACGACCTTACCATTAATGTTGAGCTAATGTAGAGCGCCTCCGGCATTATATATCCGGCTGTATTTTGTCACCAACCCACTTAATTTGAGAATGTAGAAGAGCGGCCATTTCTACTTTTAGCAAAAAAAATCAAAAAGACCGAAGCTGCCATTTGCCCAAAAGTTCACCTTTCCACTAATCAGGTTGTCAACCCTTTGCTGCACATCTGCTTCCAGCCAATGAGGTACATCCACCAGCAACTCCTGCAGATGATCCAGCAAGAAGGCAAGAAAACGCGCACTTTTCACTTCCGACACTCCCTGACAGGGGGCTATGAACAGAGAGCACAACCGTTCCAACATCTGCAAATAAGATAAAATAATATTTGTGGCATAAGTGCATACCCACACAGTGGCGGTTATTCAAAGGGGTTTGGTCTAAACCCCCCCAACGCCGATGAGGATTCCTGGCTATTCTGCGGAGATAGCGCAATACTATCTGCAGTTTGCGACGAATCACTGGCTTTACAGTCAGCAAGGCAAGGCGGATACACAACAAAAACTTTTCACGTTGGCTGGCTGGGATGTCTGAAATGTTGGGAAAAACTTATCAAATTGTTTGTACCTTTTTTTCTTTTAATCAGTCCTCGATAACCCGGTACCTCAAATTACCAGGCTCCGAGTGCCAAATTATCGAAGAATATCTCTCGATAAAACTTCTTCCCGGGACCTTCCTTTAAAGTGCCGAGTTATCGCGCCACACACATTCTTGCCGGATGATGCCATTAGCTTGTTATACATTCTAGCCCACAAAATTACTAACTTTCAAAAGTCAATATCTCGACGCAATCGAACTCGTAGCCGATTTTGAGAACGGCTTTGTAACCAGCTCTAGTAGAGCTATCGTTTGGTATACAGTCAACTCTCTATATAACGTCACCCCAAAAAGTTCGATCCACAGCTGGGTCCGACCATTTTTTTTCCTCAAATTTTGACATCTTTTGCCCATTTTGATGTTGATGTCTCTAAGGCAAAAAATCATGAGGATTCTGAATTTGTCGGTCGTTTTTACACAACTCAACAATTTCACCTTTTAAAAAGCCAACTCTCGATATAACGTCACCCCTTTTTCAAAAATGGTCGGACCCAGCTGTGGATCGAACTTTTTGGGGTGACGACGTCACCGTTACCGTGACGTCATATCCAGAGTTGACTGTAATTTTAATTAATAATTAATTTCATCCTGTAGTGATTTCATTTTAGCCATTGTGAGTGAAAGTTCATTTAAGAGAACACTGTTCTCAATGCATTTTTTTGATCAAGGGCATTGCTATGATTCATCTCGCAGGTAACTCTGTGCGCGCATCTCTAACTCTAAAGCCCCCTTTACACCCTCGTGGGAAGGATGGGGCTTGGAGTTGAAATGCGCACACACCCATACCTGAGACATAAATCACTTGAGAACAAGCTCTGAATGCATCAAAATAGCATGCATACCAGAGCTTCTTTATGCGGTAGGTCCGTGTAAGGAAAAATATGTTCAAGATCTTCTCTTTTTCTACAGAGTGGCTTCTTAATTGTCCCTTTCCCTCCCTTATCTAACTCTTTTGTTTTGGTTTCTTATTTGGGACTAGACCTGTAGGTAGACTGAAGTATGTTATATCGTAGGCTCAAACTTTAGCCCAAATTTTTATACCAATTTGAAACGAAATCGAATTTCCACCTATAGAAAAGCCATGAACTTCATATTTTCTTATAGTTTTAGTGTTTCTGTTTGATTCACAACTTTTTTTAGCTTAACGTGAAGAAAAAAATTGTTTGCAAGATGGCTATTAATGAAAAGTTGCGAATGGCTACTGAAATGGAGCAAGAGTCGCGCAGGATTTTACAGAATCAAGGGGTCTTATTGAATTTGTGATTTTGCTGATTATTTTTTAACTCACAATTTCAGGTTCACGTTGGATCCACTGTCATGTCTGAAAAGAAAGCACGGGGAATGGTCGGCGCGAATGGACTTGTTTTGGGCACGAATGTTTATGGCCTGATTACGAAGAGCGTCGATGTGTTTTATTACAACGTCAAAGTGGTTGGTGTCACTCAAAATGGGACCTTGATTGATTTTACTGGAGATGTACGCAACGAGTAATTTTTTTTGTCACTGTTTACCGTTCAAATTATCATTTATAAGTTTAGTGCTGAAAAGATTGAGCGACGTGGAAAGTGTCGAGATGTCATCACTGCCTTCAAGCAGCAAAATCAAGAGCTGTTTGAGGGACACACGATTTACTATGATCTACAGCGCATCTTGTACTCGATCAGGAGGCTCGATTTCGTCACCGTATGCTTTTTGCCTTTTCCCATTTCCTGTTTATGGTTTCTAACCTTAGGGAGAAAACACTTATGTCGTTCCAATGCCGCCTGAATTCAATCGCGGGATTGTTCGATACAATCTTACAATTAAGTGTGTAACCGAAAAGTTTCAATTGAATCTAGCAGATCTATCGAGTGCGGACCTGAATTTGGAATTGACTGATCAGTCGCTACAACAGTTCCTTAATTTGGCTACGAGTCAGCATGTGATGTTCAGCCCGTAAGTTTAATACGACATTGTTATAAGCGTCTATGGTAGTTATGCTGCTCAGGGATGACCATATCACGTTTTCATCGTCCATCAGTTACTTGCTGAAGCCGGAAAGACATGGATTTGAGCAGTCAGATATGCCTATTTTTCCAGAGAATGCGTCTTATTTGGCGATTGGTTCTAAGAAAGGAGTTCGTTACATCGAAGGTCCCGGAGAGAGAGATGGAAAGAATTTAGCTGTCGTTGTCGAGGTCAAGAAAACTCCGTTCCATGAAATTCAATACGTCTCGGACAAAGCTCTGTGTGTGATTCGAGACTTGACTCGACCTGTTCAGAATAGTGACTGTGCCAAATTGAAGAACCTTCTCAAAGGTTGGTATGAGCTTTCTTTGAATATTCACAGCTTTTACAAATGCAAATTTTGGGTTGTCTCAAAGACTTTGCAATGTCTCTTTTCCTTCTAAAATTTTAGTGTTTTTTGACATTCTGCCTTTGCAGGTCTGTAGTTATCCTGGTATAACATCGAAAAGTCGTTTTTTGCTTTATTCCGCTATGATTTGTCCTTTTTTTCTAACCAATAGTATGGATGGGTAAGTCCTCGAATTGTAGGGGAGCCGAGCAAAAATCGTCTTTTGAACTAAGCGGTTGACACCTAAGCAATTTTCAACCTGTGAAAACTCAATTTCAAATAGAGCTCAAAAATTATGGTTAGAAGACATTTGTTATGGAGATAACCTGTATTTTATAGGGTTGCGCATTGATACTGAGCATGGGTCGAAACGTTCATACACAATTGATAACGTCTCTAAAGAATCCTCTCGCCAAAAGGGAATTGTCTTTGAAAATCAACCTATAACAGTTGAGCAATACTTCCTGCGGCGTTATGGTATAGCTCTCCGGTATATTAAACGTTTTTGTTAAATTTTTCTTATGTAATTTCTGTAGGTATCCAAATGCGCCGTTGATTGAATGCAAGGTGAAGGGCAGCATAAATTACTTTCCCATGGAGGTCTGTATCGTCGCAGATAATCAGCGTGTCAAAAGTATGCAGCAGACTCCTCGTCAGGCTCAAGAGATGATTAAAGTGGGCATACTGTTTGTCTTTTGGGCTCTGTGATTTCAGCTTTTAGAAATGTTCCGTTGTCCCTTCTGTGCTGAAAGATCAAAATGACAGGATTACGGAGTCACTTGGTTTGTCGAACAACGTGTATCTTAGGGATGCTGGCATCAAATTTATCCCAAACAGTTTGAATGTGGTATGTGTTCTATTCAGATTGCGTTGGTCATCCTACAAAACCTTTCCTTTTAGAAAGCTCGGCTTCTCCCGCCGCCTACCATTGAATATTCCAGAGATAGTGCACACACGAGGCCTGATTCTTTGACTTGGCAGGGAAAAAAGTTTTATATTCCGGTTGGCTGTAAAAAATGGGCTGCCTATGTTTTCTGTGGAGCACAGCGTGATGCGTTGACTTCACAAGATTTGGAGTATGTTCTTTATCTCCTACTTTTTCTGAATTTACATGTATGTCATCTAGTGCATTTGTGAAAAAATACTTGACTGAGTGTCGCGTAAAGGGGATGAATATGCCGGAACCATTTGGTATCTCCGTTTGCCAGTCTACTCCTCATGTCATGCGTCAAGAGATAAAAGAAGCGGCTATAAGTGGCTGTGAATTTGTTCTAATGGTTCATCCGGACAATCAGGATGAGATGCACCGTAATGTCTTTTACTCGTGAAGGTGCGCCTTTATGTTACTGATTTATGTTTAGATGAATTGAAGTATGGGGAGCGCTTGTATGGTGTGGTTACACAGGGTCTTAAGATTACTACGGTTCGCAATGTTCTTCAGAACGGCCGGCCGCTTACTGTTCAGAATATTGTGCAGAAGACAAATATGAAGGTGATTATTTCATTTTTTTTTCTTAATGAATAGTATATTTTCAGCTGGGTGGCCTCAATTACAGTTTGGTCATTAATTCCTCTGTGTAAGACTGCCTAACTGATTTTTTGAGGCTGTTTACTGTTGTGGTATTTGCTTTTAGTGCGAAAGAACTTCTGGCTAGTGAGACACTCTTTATTGGCTTTGGAATGACTCATCCTGCTGGAGGCATGGGAAGAAGCCATGGAGAGAGAGCTACGAATGGTCACATCGACGGAAATGGACAAATGGGAAGCGGTCATAATGGCAATGGGCACAACGGAAATGGTCTAAACGGAAATGGTCTAAACGGAAATGGTCTAAACGGAAATAATGGGAATCTGCAGAACGGCAAAGGGCAGAATGGTAACGGGTATAACGGAAATGGTGGTGACCCCATCAACATCGAAATTGCTGGCCGAAATCCTGTTTCTGTGATTGGAGTACGTTTCAGCTCATTTTCGATTATTACTCTGCATTATTATTGTTGCTGTTTTAAGTTTAGTGCTAACTTTGGTCAATCGCATAACTTCGAATTTATTGGTGATTTTGTGTTCCAGGCTTGTTTTTATGCAATTTTTTTTGATTGCCGATTTTTAAATGGATTTTTAGAAGGCTAATCGTGATGAGAAGGCAAATGTGATTCAGGAAATTGTGCATCGTTGCTTGAAAACTTACAATTTGCGAAGGGGGGCCATGCCAAAGGTATGCGCTTCAATAATCTGTCGTTTCAGATTTGTTGCTTTTAGCGCATCATCATTTATCGTAATGGCTGCTCTGAGGGACAATTTGCTAATGTTTGCAATACATCTGAGTTAAATTTGAGCTATAGAACTTCTTTTAGATTCTGAAGTATGAGGTTCCGCTTATCAAAAGTTGTCTGAGTTCTGTTAGTTGTTCTGCAAAAGTGGGGTGGTTGTAGATTTATAATTTTAATTTATAATCATAGCTTAGGTTACTCTCATGGTTTGTAACAAGATGCAGAATGTTCGTTTCTTTTCCAAGCAGGTAGTTATCGTTTATCCGTTTTTTCGTATTTCTTTTCTTCTTCTTCTCTTTAGATGAATCCTGGTGCTAAGGCTGCAGATCAGAACATCCAACCTGGTACTGTGGTTGATTCTGCTGTCGTTCATCCCTGTTTTGATGAGTTCTTCTTGAACAGTCATCGTGCTATTCAAGTTTGTCCTATTTGTTACGATGTCTTTGTTTTTAACCCTTTTTCAGGGAACTGCTAGGACACCAAAATACACAGTGCTTTACGACGACAATTCGCTGACGGCTGACCAGCTTCAGTGCATCACTTACCATCTTTGTTTTGGGCATCAAATCGTCTGCCTTCCTACGTCGCTCCCGTCGCCTGTCTACATCGCAAACCGTTACTCTGAGCGCGGGAGGAATATGCACGCCTATCATTTGTTCATTTTAGATTACGCTGAAATGTTCTTAATCATTTAGATTTGTATTTAGGAAAGTTGCCACTTCGGACAATGATCAACAGACGTATCAGGAATTGACGGATCGCTTGGCGTACAAGAATACGCCTTACTTCTCTGATATCCGCCTGAATGCGTGATGTATATATTTAATTTTTTTTTGTTGAAATCTGTTCTGTTGATGTTCTGTTGATGTTCTGTTGATGTTCTGTTGATTTTTTGTTGATGTTCTGTTGATCGCTCGTTTCGTTTAGTTGTTTTTTTGTTGTTGTTCACTAATCTCTTTTTTTCTTTTTCTACAGAGTGGCTTCTTAATTGTCCCTTCCCCTATCTATACAGTCCTTCATCCCTTTAAAAATGTCAGGAAATGCTTAAACCGGTTTAACTTTCGACAAGCAGATAAAAAATGCTGAATTAGTTTGCTGCTTTTGTCATCATTGCGGTCTTTTTCGCTATGCCTAAAAGTTGGGCAAAAGAGTAGCTTGTAAACTAGTTCGCCAATCAAGACCCACCCAGGATGAGTTGTTCACTGATCATTTGTTGCCTTTGTTGTCTTGTTTGTGTGGAAATAGCACATCTATTCTCTGTCCTATCCACTGTTTCATTTTTACTTGCTATTCCACTCCTTCTCTCACCACCATGGAAGTGTCCATAGATGGCAACGATGGTAGCAGCCAAGTCCACAGGAATAAGTGGAGCCAGAGGGGCAAGTGCCCTGACCACAGCTGCAAACACTGGTCGTTCAGCCCCAAGTGCCACATTTGGAGAATCAGATTTGTGGGTGGAGTGGGAGGATGTGGAAGATGAAGCCGATTTCCTGCCCACTCCTTGCGGCCAACTAGCCAACTTTTTAAGGTTCTCCACCAAAGCTGTCGCCAACTCATCATAGTGCTCAGGAAATCTGACCACAACGCCCCTCTCACCCACCATTTTGCAATTCCAACGAACATCCGCGCCTGAGAAATGGCTGCTGAGCATATTGGAGTTACTGATTCCAACAGCTTGCTTGAATCTGAAAAATAGTTCGGAGAATATTATTGTGAGAAGATCTTCATGATGCGCTTTAATACTATGGAAGACAATAGCACTAAAACAGAAGACTTATACATTGCATCCATTTTTTGGCCTTGCTGAAGAAGCGGGTGGTTTTTTTTGCCTTGGTCTCGTCTGTTGTTTCAGACCCTTTTAAGCATTTCTAATACGCTAAAAATACTATTTCCCGCGCTTTCTCGTCACAGAAAGTCGGTTTTTGGAAAGTTGTACCGGGAAATATTTTCACACCTCAGGTACCATACTCAGGCATACAACTAAGCCTTAGGATTAATCAATGTCGCTCAAGGTTCAATCAATCAAGGCCGCTTACCTTAGTCCCCCAAGGCAATATATGGAAATTTTCGACTCCCAAAAAACCGACTTTCTGTGACGAGAAAGTACGGAGAAGTTTTTTTTTATTTTGGCGTATAAGAAATGCTTAGAAGGGTCTAAAATAACAAAGGGAGCTGAGGCAAAGAACCCTGCCCCATTTGTTTAGTAGTTGTTTAGACCATAAAAGAAACAAAAATCACCTTTCCAAAAGACAATATTTCCATAACTTGAACTCATCTGCATCAGTAATAGCCACTGTTTTAGGTTTTACACTAGGCTCTAGAGTGTTTTTAAGCTGCTGACGCTTGGAACCTCCACGAGTAAAGAGTGCGTTGGAAGCTCTCCAAGGGGAGCTCTTGTTTTCTTTAACCACTGTTGAGTTGAATGTTTTTGGGTTCTTAGTGGATCTGGCCGGTGAAGAGAGGAATAGACCTTTGGCTACAACTGCACCTAGCCCAAAGTGCTTCCTTTCAGGCTGCGAAAGAAACAGCAACAGTCTAAGAAGACAAGAAAACAAGTTTTTTTTTCAAACCTTAAGACAAATGTCCGCCAAATTGCCGCACGACATGGACAGGCGTCCACTGACAACAGGAGAATGGTCCAGCTCACTTGGCTTCTTACTGGAACTAGCATTAGAAGAGCTAAAAATTCCTATTTGACTCTACTGTATTATACCCCCCCCCCCCACATTAAACACGTGTACAATCCGCCCCTAACCTATTTTAGTGCCCTAAAAACGGTAAATGCATGCATGCCAGAGCTTTCTTGTGCTATGTTCAAGATCTTCTCTTTTCCTAAGTGGGCCTTGCTTAGAAAGTGACTCCTTACTTGTTTTTGTCCCTTCCCCTGTCTATACAGCCCTTCATCCCTTAAAAATGGTGGAAAAATGCTTCTTAAATGGTCAATATACCCAAAAAACCAAAGCAATTTTTTTTGGGTGAGGTGTATGATACAGTAGAACCGACCAATTTTTTCTCCTGTAAGATTCCAAGACTTCGGCTTTGAAGGAAGAGACTCTTCGGACATTGCGGCAACTAGATCCATTAAAATGGGCACTGTCTCCAAAAGGAGTGCCACTAATAAATTCTTCAATTTTGTGAGTGCAGAAACTGACAAACAAATTGAATGGGATAATTAATAAAGTCATAAATAGTAAACAACTACCTGTAGAGAGTGATGTTGTCATGAAATATTCGGTCCTCTTCATTGCGGACGTTGACCAGATAATTGCTTTTGAGAAACATTTGCATGAGGTTGGAAGCTGTATTTCTGTAAAAATAACTGTTCTTAAAAATGACTAGTGGAAAGAATGAATAACCTGGTGCACTCTTTGATCCAAATTCCAGGCAAAAGTTTATAAAGAAAATCCACACCATCTCTGCCAGTAAATGTGTCGTTAAAAATGCGGAGTTGCTAAAATCGCATGTGTATAAACTTTTGGAAATACAGTAAGGGAAAAGCATAGATCACCCGACGATGTTTTTTCAGTGGCATCTCCTGGTAAAATTTTTGGAGAATTGAAGTCCACTAAAAAGGAAATGTGAGAGAGTAGTTTACACTTTTAGAGAAGCCCTACTAATTTGGTGGCGCCAAACTGATCACCATAGTCTTTGGACTCAGATCCCGGCATAATAGTGCTATCAAAACTACAATCACACCCAACGAAAGCTAGCAGTAGAAAGCGAGGCGGATCAAGGGTAGTAGATACACGCAATTTCAAACATGGTATTTGCCACACTTTTGGCATTTGAAGAGACACAGATTTTTGCAGCAAAAATAATTTTCTTCTCATGGATAAGAAAAAGGAACAATGTTGGCTGCCATACTATCTTCTCAAAATCTGATTCACTCAACAATGATGGTAGTCATCAACGGAATATAAGGAAAACATTGTGCAGTCAGGAAAAAAAACATCAACAAAATAATCCAAAACTTTTTGTGAAACATGCGTTCTGCAGTGGTTTGAC
Organism: Subanguina moxae; assembly: GCA_000981365.1. Taxonomy (NCBI): domain Eukaryota; kingdom Metazoa; phylum Nematoda; class Chromadorea; order Rhabditida; family Anguinidae; genus Subanguina; species Subanguina moxae. The sequence goes on along the minus strand of BBSZ01012678.1, from coordinate 45,174 downwards.
AAGCAAAAGTTTTTTTTAAGTTTGTTTTTCTACATCAAGTATGTGAGTATTCAACACTAATAGCCCCAAACACTTAAGTGTGTGGCTAGCCAAAGTGGATCTCCACTTGGTGAATGTAGACTAGGAGGCCTTGCTGCGGCAATGCCGCATCACCCCCGACTGCTTTTCAAGTCTAAGGGGATCTAAGGGCTTGCTCCCGTTGAGCTGCTCCTACAAAAAAGATCATAAAACTATTTTGCAAAGATCTAATCGTATTTTTCAAATATTTTAGCACTAAATTTTGCGCTTTAAAGCATCGAATGAACAGAAAGCTAGTTAACTAGTTAGATTGAAATGATTTTAAAAAACATATTGCAAACGATCTTTTTTTATCTTCAGGACCCGTATTCAAAATAAAATAATGACCCGCTAAAAAATAATTATCCGGTTAAAAAAATTACCGGTGACTTTTTTAATTACCCCATATTCAAAACAAAGGGTAATTTTCAGTGTTTTTCTAAATGAAATTGAAATCAGAATACTATGAATTTCATTTCACCTAAAATAAAATATTTCACACACAGTCGACGCTCGATTTAACGGACTCCAAGGGACCGGGCTCAGCCGTCCGTTAAATCAAGCGTCCGGTTAAATCGAGCGTCGACTGTATAAAAATTGCAGATGAAAATTTCCATGTAAAGTCAATTGAAATAAATAAACACTTTTAAACACTGGTAATTTTATAACGGTACGTGACAAAATTGGACCGCGCCAAAATTGAAATAATTAACCCGGTAATTATTTCACTTTTTTGTATTTGATATGTTTTGCAAATTTACCCGGGCAATTTTTTTACCCGGTACTTTTCGTATTCAAAACAAATGGATTTACTCGGCTAAAAAGGTAAATAAAATTACATGTCGAATAATTTTCTAAAAGCATGAATAGGACTTTGGCAATAGGGATGTGAAACTGTTTTACATCTAAAATTCAAACAACTTTAGTGGAAGTCGTGTATCCGCCAATATCTGGTTCTGCTTTTGCTATGGAACTTCTAAAACGAGGTGTTCGACTTCCGCAAATTCGCCTGTGTAGAAGTTCTCATGATGGACATCATGCTCCGTTCGGACCGACTGTGACTTATGACTATCTGCCTGTGCCTTCAAAGCCCTATGGTGTCGTCTACAGTCAACTGCAGAAGAAGTTCAACAACTTTCTGGGTGCAAGTAAGTGTGTTGTTTTTGTTAATGTAATTATTAGTCGGAAATTTATCTTTTCAGGTGTGGTATTCTTCTTCTTCTCGGTGGGATTGCACATTTACTCAGGCGCCTTCTATTCTAAGTATTTGACCAATCCACAGAGCTACATCTACCAGAAGAAAGCTGGAAAATAGGATTGTCAAAATGGAAACAAGAGTAATTCTAAGAAAAGTGATTGGTTTGTGATGTTCGCAAAAGATTCCTATATAAAATCATCTTTTGTTCTTGGTTTCCGCGTTATGGACGTGGACTCTTCAGCCTGTTTTGTTTGTCCCTTTTGGTATGTAACTTAAGAGTATTTGCTAAGCAGCGTCACTCCGTGAAGCTGGAATACTGGGCCCAAATAATTCTGTTATTCCTATATCTCATTGAAAAAGAGAGATCTAGGGTTGCACGCGTTTTTCCGTAGCTACCAAAAATATCTTTGTGAATAACATATTTTTAATTTCTGGAATAGTAAACAGGGCTTGTTTACTTTTTATTTTTGCAAAAGTGCAAGAATAAGTAATTAGTTTACAAAGCGCTTTGATTGAGCGTTCTGCCGGCTCGGAGAGATTGACTGTTACGCAACTCTGCTTATTATCAGCATTACAATTGGATTCGGGGGTGGAAGCAGCCATCTTTAAGACACCTTCATCTTCTCTCCAACGATCTCATCATTTGTATTCCACCCTTTTTTGTGTTAATAAAAATAAGAAGCAGAATCGATTGCGCATCACAACATATGGCCATATGTATTGAGAAGTTTTTTCTTTGGAGAGATTCCAATGTCGTGGAAATTACTTACTTCCCCTGGTTACTTCTCCCCTCCTTAAAATGACTAGAAAACACGAAGCACATTCAACCGAGAGCTTTTTATTTTAAAGAATCCTTTACTCAAAATAAAATAATAGACGAAAATGTAAAATATCGACAATTAGCGTCTACCAGAACTGGTTTATTCTTCGCTGAACTATAATTGGAGTTTTTTGAGTTGCTTTCCCTTCCGCCACTTCTTTGTCTTTCTTGGAATGCGTTGGAGTCGACGCCTTGGCTTCTTTCTTCAAGTGCGTAGGCGAAGACTTAACGCCTTCATTCATCGCCTGTGCAAGCTCTCTACTACCGGCTTCTTTGTTTGACTGAATTGGTGTTGTCCCAATCTCCAGGGCTATGGATGTTGGAGTAGCTTCCTTCCTTACTTGATTGAGAGGATCTTTTTTGCTTCTTGGTGTCCTCCGTACTACAACAATCTTAGGCGAGTCCGGGTAAATAATTTCTGTTCTTGCTTCCTTTCCTTCATCTGCACTTTCTTTCTTGACCAGCTTCTGAACTCGACTAAGAGGAGGCTGTTCCACACACTGATCACCAAGCTCCACTGGATCGATTGTGATGAAGCAATTAAAACCCTCGAGAGAAGAAACTACAAGCACTTTGCCATCAGGAGTCCACGCCATACTTGTAATATCACCACAAAAAACATTGTCGATGTATGAAAATGGCTTCGAGTATTGTGAGTCATAAAAGAAAATTGCTCGCTTCGAGAGCACTGCAAAGATGGTACGGTAAGGCAATCTGAAAAATTTATAGAGTAGTATAATTGAAACACAGATAATTAATTAATTTCTAAACCGACTACCCCATAAAATTTTCTTTGACATCTTCCCTGAGCTCATAGCATATTGGTGAGCACTTGACTGCAAAAGTAGGATTTTTTGACACTAGTATGGCAGAGGGTCGACACAGATCCAAGTCAGCTCGCTTGAAAATGCATGTTCCATAGACATTTTTTTCTGCAACTTCCAAATGCGCAGCTGAAAGCTTCGAAATGTAGTTTTATCAAAACTAATATCTAACCTGGAGCAAAAACGACTGATCCGCATGGAGAAAATTCGACAGCGCGCGAAAAACTTGATAGCTGATCATCGTGGAAAATTTTGTAGGTCTAAAATAAAAACTAGTTATGATTTAAACGAAAAGCTTGAAAATGCAACCTCTTTTGCGAGGTTTGTTCCAAAAAGAAGGAGTGTTTCAGGAAGATCTACTTTATGACAACATCTTAGTCTTGTACCCTTGACAGCATCGAGAACGTCTAATCTCCTATCCGTAGACATAGTCACCAAGTATTTTCCACGAGGATCCCAAACAATCCCGTTCGGAAAACGTCGAAAGCTTCGAACTGACCATACTCTTTTCCCTCAAATTACCAGAACTGAAGCTACTTGAAAGTAAAATATCAAACCTGTATCCGCTTTGTGCAACAGTACAGAGTCATCCATCGAAACGCTGGCAAGAAGGCTACTATCCGGACTAAGAGCATTAACGAAAATTAATTAGATTGATGTTTCAAATCAACATCGCAACGTACCTCCATGCTATATCTGTCACCTCTTTGTCATGTCTCAACGGGCTATTCAAGGCACGCACCCAATTTTCTCTGTTCGCAGGAATTTCGTCAGACTTATCTAGTGCTTTTTCTACGTCTGCTTGTGAAGGCGAAATGTCAGATTCAGTTGGTTTAAGTTTCCAAAGCAAAATAGCACCATCTGCATCGCCGGAGGCAAGGAGTAACCCTAAAAAAATTTTATTCACTAAAAATTTCTCTCCAAAAACTGACCATTCGGAGAAAAACGGACAACATCAATAGCACGCTGATGGCCAGTCAAATTAGCTACAAAATCTAAAATCTTTCTGAAGTAAAAGAATTGTTGGTGAATAACGTAAATTAACAGCCTCACCTACGCTAAGAGACGGTTTTTCTATTGCATTGGTGCCGATCGGTGGATCAAAGTAAAATTCCCAAATACGAACTTCTTTTTGCATGCTTCCTGTAACCATTTTGTAGACTTCTGGCGTTTTCGTCGCAATTTTTTCATCAGATTCATTAAAAACCGCTCTCTTTGGAGCTTCACTACTGGCTAGCCTGTTCGAAACCTTCATTTGAACGTCAACGGATAAAATCGCTTCTTTGTCATGCCAAGCTACTTCTGGAACGTACGGCTGCATCTTTGTTAAGCTGAAATTTAGGAAAATTAATAACCTACATATCGGGTTTCTTTAAGCAGCATATCTAAGAGCCAAAGTATGGCGAACAGATTCCAGCAAATTCAAAGTTTTCAGTTGGGGACCTGTGAAAAAAAAACTTACAAAAAAAAGCATTGTTGTGGGCCAAACTTGTGCCGCACTTAATTTGACTTAAGATCCAAGTAGCTCGTAGCAATTACCTTTTTCAAAAAAAATTATTTGCGCCAAAAAAGCGCTTCCGTGTCAGGAAGAGTTCATCTTCGAAAGTATTGCTCTAGAAAAGCAAATCAATGAACGGATAATTTTTCTAACATTTTAGTGAAACTATTTCACGGCTCTACCTACTTTTGTGCTCATGTCAGTAAAAAGGCGTAAAAGATTATGGTAAACGCTTACAAACTGAAACGCCATGTTATTTTCAGAAATTTATTCTCATCCTTGGTTTTTCATAATCTCTTTCTGCTGGTAGCCGTTGAAGCTGAATCGTAAAATGACAAGTCAGCCGTCTGAAAATGAAGCGGATTCCCCTGATGTTCATTGCAATACTGCATCTTTTGTTCAGCTCCCAGCAGTTGTTGTGGAGGTAAATTTTCACATTCCGCTCGACTTGAAATTATGTTTAATTTTAAGAGGATTGTCAAAAACGTATCTTTTGATGAAATGAGCCATCTTCGTCAAGTAAAATTATTACTTCCCTTTTCGATGTTGTCTTAATATATAAGTTACAGGTTTGTAAAGTGCTAAAAGCTCACTCAGAGAGATTACTTAATGAAGGGTTTGTTCGTCTTGGTCGTCAACTGACAAATTCCACTGCTAAGTTAAAGAAGCAGCTACCGAAAAAAGAATCTGAGCGGCGGTATGTATACTAGAAGAGGGGATTTATTAATCTTGGTTAAAAATTTTTAAGTGCTCATCCTCTAAATCGCTACTGTGAAGTATTTTCTGCTCTTGAGACTCGCTACACTCTTCTTTCTATGACGTACAAAAAGGTTAATAATTTCCTGTCAATTTTGTCGCATATAATTGATGTGTTTCAGTATATTGATCTTCGTTTGTGCTGCTTTATTCCTGGAAAAGTGCTGGATCTAGCATTTAGTGTAATGAAGCAAATCAGTGTTCATCTGGCCAATCACGCTCTAGGCCAGAATGTTGCTCCTATAGACGTTATACATGTTCTTAGGGACATACGGGATTACTCCAGGTTTCTCAATTATTCTTTATGTCCTAGCGTATCAATCTTGCGTTCATTTCAGCATGGCGATGGAGCATTTCGATGAAAATGGTGAAAGTTTTATGATTGACCAGTTCTTTACTCGCTTTGAATGTTTTCATCAGGGCGTACGCTAATTAGCACAAGAAATAGCGTTTTTAAGCCTTGAAGTAAGGAAAATAAATTCACACCAAGTAGAGACCCGGTTGGTCTTCTTGGTGCAGAGACCATCCAGCACGGCTGCAGTTGGTGTATAAATGGTTATGCAGAATTCTGGTTTGTAGAGATACCAAAGATAAAATTCGCCAAAAAATGATTAAGCCACAACTTTTCGGTCGATTCGAGTGGGTGAATTTGCTGTGGGCAAATTGACCTAGCGTCAGTTCTAATTGCGAGCAAATATTGTCCTGAGCAGACTTCGTTGAGTACCGACTTTCAGGCTTCAAAAAAACTCTGCGAAACATAAAAAAAAAATTTAGTAGAGCGTTAAGGGTAGTTCTCGTGCATTTAAACAATAAAGTGGCATGGGAATTTCCTTTAATTACTTCTTTTAGTTGTTCCTCGTTTTCCAAACAAGCCTCTCTCCTTTCATGCCTTCAGGCAGATTGCACCTGGTGTTCCAATAAATCTCCCGCCGGGTTCGCTTGGTATAATTTCTCAATGCTGTGGCACGAGGAATTTAACCACTCAGGTTTCTAAATTATGAAAATTTGTTTGATCCTCTAGTTACGGCCTATTTTCAGTCAGACGAATCTACTGATGAAGAGGTCGGTTTCGCAGCTCAGATTGAAGATCTTCGTAAGGAAATGCGCAGCGGCTTTGAAGAAAAGGACCGAGTTATCGATGAACAAAGAAAGGAACTAAGCCAGCAGCGTCGTTTCATTTCGTCCATTGTAGCTCTGCTAGAAGAGGTATCTTCATATTTTCTAGTTACTGAAGTATTATTTAGTAATTCAGGTAGGAAAGCGCGACGATTGGAACCAAGGATTTATGGCTGAACTTGATCAAATTTCAACCAACTGCCGTGTTCCTACTGTCAAAAAAATTTTGAAGAAAAGAAATTATCTCCCACGGCGCAAGGACGACTCAGTCATCTTGATTTCATCAACAATCAACGCTGTTAAGAGTGATGCTGAAGAAGTAAAAAAAGCAACAAATTACATTTTTTCTGATGACAAGGCTAGTGTTCCTTCTACACATGGAGACAATGTTCCATCCAAGCAGCAGCAAAGTCAAACTAGGCGCTATTCTTTTCGTAAACGCAATTCAAAGGGCCGCACCGGTTCTGTCTGTGCAGAAAACCCTGGAAACAAGAAACGCAAGAAAGCACCTACATCTTGTGGCATTAATGGGAAGAAATGAAGCGAACAAACTTATAGAATCTAGTGTAATGCTCTGACTTTTTGATTCCAAATTATTACGATAATCTACCCGTGAATCTGTTGTATTCGTCTTAAAAGGTGGTCGATACGTCCGAGGTTGTACAATTACCATGTAGACTGCTGGAAGTAATCAACAACAAATTACTTAGAAAGTCACAGTAATTGTTCATTTTTGATAACACATTCTCAAATTTATAGGGTAAAAGCTGTATGCAACGACACTTCTGCGTACTTGTCTTATTATGTAGTTATGTCGGGGGACAATACTAGTCATCTCGTTTGGTCAAATGTTATTTAACCAAATATCACAATCTCAGTGTCGTCACGGAGGGTTTAGTCATAGCCAAGTCAGACCGCGCAGCTTTTCCGTGGAATTTAAGCAACATCTTAAACTATTTTAGCCGCGTACTCGGGTAAAGGAATAGTTCGCGTGGAGGACAGTTCCATTTCATTTTTTGTTGAAATCCAGACAAGTTACTTTTAAAAGGAGGGAATTTTCCTTTACTTTAAATTTGCAAACCTTCTTTCTCTTCTTTTCGCTTCTGTTTAGAAATCACATTATGTCAAAAATTGCAACCCTCTTGTATATAATGCTTTCACTAAGCTATGAGTGACAGTGAATCAGGTGGCGAAGAAATTTTTTTCCAGTCATGGTGTGGTATTGAGCAAGACAATATAAGCCAGAAATTGTTTTTGTATTCTTTTATAAAAATTATTTATTTAATATAATGAATACGTCTAATTCTTGCTAAATGAATTCCGGCCTTGATACCTAGCTAATACTGAAACATTTTTAAACGAACAGTTGACATAATAAGTGTTTCGACAGTAGGGTTGGCTTCCTGCGAGTCCCTCCCTCTCGTGGCCAAAAAGTGCTCAAAAACCTTCCTGTCATCCCTCCCGCCTTAAATTTTTTGCTAATATCCCTTCCGCTAGCGATTTCACGGGAGGGAGACCAACCCTAATTGACAATAAGTGTATTGGCAGTCAATAGATCAAGAGATCTGCGTAAACCTTGCACCAAACATTTTACTTGGCTAAAAGTGCTCTCCGCTACTATTTCTCGTAGGCAAAGAGAACAAAAATTTTACAAAACTGACAGGATCGGGCAAAAAGTCCTTTTCTGTTTTCCTGAAATCTTGAATTCTATAAGGTGCGACAAAATAGAACCATATCTGAGAAAACTTTTTTTTTCAGATTGTCATAATTATTTATTCACTGTATATACTTTCCTCTCCTTAATATGTTTTTCAAACATTCTCAAGAGATGAACTGATTGAATAAATAAATATACAAGTATATCAATGAAGTGTATCATCTAGATATCTATTTTCTCAGGTACAGGTTTTCTGCACCACCCTGTCATTCTCATTATTATTATGTCCCGTACGCATTCGAATTTAGACAATTTCTGGTGTTTACAACAACCTCCTATAAGCAAATATAAATTTTATTTGGGCAAATATCACACCTCTAGGGCAAAAATTCTCAACCAATGACGAAACATTTAGCGATTTGAACCTATCGCTGTTAAGACACATCCGCGCTCATCACATCTTTTTCCTAATCAGAGTCACTGCTTTCTTCGCTCATGTAAAGATCTTGCAGAACGTTGACCGGCGCGGCAGGAGTCGGTTTAACACTTGGCGCCTAAAACTTAATATTCTGAGCTGGACTATATGAACAAACAGCTTACCACCATACTTTCCAAAGCTAGTGCATCTTCGTCAGAATCTGAGTCGTCTCCACCGGAACCTTCTCTCCTCTCCTGTTCATCATTGGAAGAGCTACCCGAAGAATGAGATGATGGCGAAGACATGGCTACTTCTTCATTACTTTCGGCCTTTGCTATGGGTTTGAAATGGCGACCAGTTTTTGAACGAATATTTTCAATCTGCGATTTGATCATCTCATTTGTGCCATCGTCATTGCCCCTTAATTTGGTCTCTTAAACAATATAGTAGCATCACTTATCTTTAGCCGTTCAGTTCTAATTTAGATGCCCAAAAACGTTAGATACCCAAATTAAGAATTATTTAAAGGAAAATAGTGCTTGAAAATTCTTGAGAACCAGAATAAAAAGGTAGTTTCCTCGATACTAATGTATTATATAAGCGGAGGCGGGGGTATAGTGACTTGGGGAGGGAGGGCATAATACAGTAGAGTCATAACGTCTACTAAAGCAAGCTTTCTACGGTAAAAAAGTATGAAACAGAAACAAGTAAAATGTGACTCCCAATATGACCGCGGCGAAAAATTCAAATCGGTCTGAAACGTAAGTCATAGACAGGTTTCCGCGTCATTCACATTAAATTCGCTCCCACTTCTGTGAAAAAAAAACTACCTTGTTTTCTTAACTGTGAAATTTGACGAAAGACGTTCCAGAGTTAGTTGTTTTGTTTCTTGATCAAAAATGAGAAGGCATTCCTTGTCACCAGAAATTGGATTTTTGGATCCCTTGTAGACAGTAAAATTGTCGAGATTTTGATTCGGAACAACAACCTGAATTTTCAAATATCATAAAAAGAAAATGGATAAGAAGTTCGTTAGGCAAGTACCTGCACATCGCGATTGTCAGCCACTCCAATGTAAGTTTCTTGTTCGCCAGCAACGGATTTTGGTTTGAAGTCGTCTAAAGTCAAAATTTGAACTTGCAGACAAAATGAAATCACTTACACCTCAAAGTATGAAACTCATTAGAGCTTGAGGGAAGAGCATTGCTAAACCGCTTTGATGGCTTATGACCAGCATTTGCAAAAGAGTCACCAATCTTGATTTCATAAGTGTTGTAGGGAATGCCTGTAGCCGAATCAGAACTTCCTTTCTGCATTTGTCTCCTTACTGATAGAACTAAATGCATATATTAAAAATTCAAGTGAGTTAAAGAACAACGAAAACAAATCACAAATATGTTTATATGTTTTATTTGTGTATTGATGGGATGTATTAGATTGTAAAAATTGAGTTTATGCGTTGTTGAGAAAGCAAGATGAGAGTCACCGGAATTTTAATGGGTCACTAGTGATTCACCGAGATTGTTCACTTACCGGTGACTCAGCAACCCCACTAAAAAGTGCCACTGGTAAAAACGGCCTTAATAATCTGGAAGCACGCCAATTTTGGCCCTCGGGGTGTGCTTGCAAGAGAACAAATAAAAGATATAGTAAAAAGAATGGACGACGCTCAACTTGTCCCGGGTCCAACTCACCTCGCCCAACTCGCCCTGGGTACCAAATTATTTGTTAGCCGTGTATCATTAAACCTAGGTGAAACAGGGTATAGGCAGAGTCTCAGCTAACTTACGCTGGCTTATCCTAAGCCTAAGGCTTAGTTGTATGCGCAGGTGTAGTTCCCGGGGTCTAAAAATGCCAATTACAAGGTCGTCTATCTCGGTCTACCAAGGCAAAATGTGATTCTTTTTTTATTATCAATATTAGAGTGTTCATTAAAAGGGGTAATTTTAGAGGGCCTGAAAGGTAATTTCCCCAGCCCGACTTTCCTTTTAGTATGTTAGCACGACCAAATGAAATGTTTGCTTGCATGTGCATCCGAATCCAGGGCAAGACTAATTGGACCCGGGGCGAGCTGGGCTGGACGAGTTGGGCTTTTACCAAAAAAAAACATGCTTTCAAAAGCACAACCCAAAAAAATTGACAGATCAAAAGATGCGATGACAATATCAGCAAAGCTGCTGAAAAATATTGAGATACACACACATCTAATGTGAACAAAACGCCAAAACTATTGTGAACACTTCAAAAAGTGATATTTAGCGCAAATAATTAACAGTCAAGTGGCAGGTCTTTTAGAGAAATATATAGATACAAGTCTTTTTTTACTTGCTATCTGATGGTTGGCTCCACTAACTTCCTCTATTTCTGTCTTCCTCTATCAACATGGAGATATCTCTGAATGGGACTGCGTTCAAGTACACCAACTTTTTGTTCGGCTTCCAACAGCGATATTTTAAGCTTAACAGAGGCGTAATCTACTACTACCTATCGAAAGAGACTGAAAAGGAAGGGTGCAGAAAGTTTCGGGTGCTCAGCAATTTCAAGCTAGAAGTTTGTCGATTTTTGTTGCTGGGTAAGACAGCCGACGATTCTAAAAGTTTTGCAGTTTGAAGACGATCCTTATCGATTTGATATTGTCTTCCCAGATGAGAGATGGAGCCTAAGGTTTTGCAACCGAGATGAGCTGGTGTTGTGGAGAGATGCCTTACAGGTTTTCTTAGCTATATCGAAGTCGAGTGGTTAGAGAAAGGAATTCCTTAGGCTTTCTCAAAGTATCCACTGGAAGTGGAAGAGGAATTGCGCCTTATGTCGACCTCCTCAAACAATACTCAGTCTTCATTGTTTGCTGCGGAATGTGATGTCCAGAAACAAGCTCCGACTTGCTCAAGCCTGCATTCAAATATTTTGTATAGACTCAGAGAGGAGATGCCACAACAACTTAACTCAATACTGAGAGTATTAGACCAATGTATGAAATGTGACGACATCGATGCGTCTTGTCAGTTTTATTTTTTTCTAATTCTTCTTGCCAATAGTTTGGGTATATAGAGTGAGTCCTCGATTCAACGACTCCTAGTGATCGGCCCTAGGATGTAGTTGTATAGGGGGGCATCTCTATATCTCGGGTATAGTCGACCACATCAATGTTTCTTAGGAGTATGTCCAAACTACTTCAGTCAATTTAAAACTTTCAACGAAGAAAATTAATAAATATGGGGTATTACTGCATTATACCTCCCCTAAACGGTTATACACCAACCACCCTCCAAAATATTTGTGTTTTCTAGGTACATTGACCATATAAGAAGAATTTTTTTGACCATTTTTAAGGGGATTAAGGGCTGTATAGGGAGGGGAAGGGACAATCAAGCGGCCACTTTGCAAAAAAGGGTTCACTCAAGTAATCTGTTTTACATGAACCAATTTAGTCACAAACTCGGCCATCATTGAGACAGCCATCCAGAAGTGTAGTCATCTGAAACAGAACCTAGAGGAAGCAAAAGCCACGCTCAAGACAATTTCTTCACAGGTATGCGTCCACTATTTCATAGGCTCTGTCTGTAAATACCTGCAGCTTTTCTCTTGAGATTGCAAAAATGGCGTAAAAGCTTCAAATTTTGCCTATACTAAGCTTACACAATGGCCATTTCGCCGGCCAGTTCTCCATCGCTGCTCTCTGGTTTTTTATTTTTGCAATAGCCTATATGCTTTAGCGTCAAAGAAAACCTAGCAAAATGAGCTCCTGAATTTATGCTTTGAGCAATCTCACATATAAGTGTGTGTGTGTGTGTACGCATCTCAAACCTCCTACGCCTCCTGTGGGATCTTGAGATGTTGGAGTTGAGATGAGCACACAAACATACCTGAGACATAGATCAGTCAAAACAAACAAAAGACTGGACAAAGAATGCATACCAGTGCTTTTTTATGTTGCATGGTTCTTAGCAAACAAAGGTGTGTTCAACGTCTTTCCCTCCTAAAAAGTGGTCCCTGTTTCTTCCCCTTCTCCTCTCAATACAGCCCTTTATTCCGTTAATAAATGCACTTAAACATAATTTTATTTGATTTTTATAGAGCATAAATAGTTAGAAATGGTTTTGAAGCACTTATATAAAAAAAAAACGAAAAGAGAAGTGTTGCGGAGCAAGGAGAAAAAATTCGACGCTACTCGGTTATACTCCCTCCTCCCCCCAAATTTATTCTTCCAAAATTGCTTAAAAACCATTTTTTAAGTAGGAATTTTGCTAAACACAGGCCAAAATAGTAACTTAGAGGAGAGTAGGGGCTGAATTGGCAGGGGAAGGATAGGAGGCCTGTGATAGGAGGCCACTAATTTGAGGGTCCATTCACCCTTTCCCTTACTGAATGAGGGCAAAAAGTGCATCTAGATGCATTCTCTGATCAAGAGTATTGCTCGGATTTGTCTCACAGGTAAGTCTGTGCGCACATCTCTAACTCTCAAGCCCCCTCTGCACCCTTACGAGGGTTTGGAGTTGAGATGCGCACACACCCATACCAGAGACATAAATCACTAGAGAAGGAGCTGTGGATGCATGAAAATAGCATGCATACCAGAGCTTCTTTATGCGGTAGGTCCCTGTAAGGGAGACTATGTTGAATATCTTCTCTTTCCCTACCGAGTGGCCCCTTCCTCGTCCCATCCCCTCTCTTATATACCGTAAAACCTCTTTTAATACGACCCTCTCTAATAATACCCCCCCT